>JAQISU010000086.1:1517500-1655000 GCA_029339505.1 Unio delphinus | reverse complement strand
ACTAATAAATTAGTAATGACCTTGTTATCTTTAATCTGAGGTAAACAATCAGCAAGCACGGCTGAAAATGTCATATTCCACTTGACATATAAGTGCATCTCTCACACTCTGTCTGAACTATCCAATTGTATTATGCAAGGTGACGCGTTTTGATAAGTCATTGACAAATTTTCTCTTGCAATAAAAAAATCAACGATAAATGAGTTTAAGTAATTTTTCCTAGTATATAATTTGATTGAAAGGGCAAAAGCTTTATTTCTGATGCGTGTTTAAACAGCACAAAAAAGGGCTTTTTATACAACAGTTCATTGCGTTCGTTAACCGTCGAATATTTAAATGGCATCCTATTCACTTGCGATTACGTAATCGGGCATCTAGTGATTGGAATAGCTAAATAGTAACTCCATATGGAAATACGAAACATGGGAAATGTGAAATTAGCCCATCAGTAACAACATGTATTTAAGGAGTCCTATATTATTGGAAATACTGTTGAACCCTTGCCTGATATATATAAACGATCAGACACAATGTGTTTCTAGACACACAAACTAATCAGGAGTTCGTAGGAAAATAATTAGGAACTCCTTTTTTAATCGTGATCTTAAGCAATCGGCCTACCCTCTCCAATATTTAAATTTAATTGGCAATTCCAATTCCATAACAATAAATAAAATTGTGCATACATAATGTTGACGGTCTTTATAATGTTTGCCATATAGGTGTTAGGTATTATCAATCATCTTGACTTCAACATGAATACAGATGCAGGATATTTATTCGGTTTTGACGTATTAATATGTGGTCAATTAATCATTTGCTTATTGCATAACGGAGCATGCATTATGGGTGCTTGCAAAATTGAAGAGCAATACATTAGAGAATTGGAAGATAAAAATGTGTCACAACTGGTGATATGTATGATGCAGGTAACCTTCATCTTACAGCCAAATAAACATTAAAGGTTCAAATGATATAATCAAGTTAATTTTACATTGGTTTCAATAAATTATTTATAGACGTCTAACTCAATATTAACAAAGTCAAAATTAAGCTTAGCAATTAACATGGAATTAAAATAATACAACGTAAATTAAAACAAATAAGATTATAACAAATGAAAAATTCATTCTTACCAAATTAAGTTAGCCAGTATGATACGGTGTTAGCTGATTATCTCCTTTTTAGATAATTGTGAGAAAAAAACAAATTAATAATTAGTCACACACATGGTAAGTGTGAATGCAGTCTAAAAGAAATTGGTTTCACTAATGGATTATTTCTATCTTAAGTCAAGACGAATAATCAATTTTTTTTCCAATTGCATTAAACACTTTTTCAAATTACATATTAAATCTTGACAATTCAACGATATGCATGTATGTGCTGTGGAATATAACTATACAACTTTGAAGTTTGGTTGTATGATTGTGAATCCTTTTCGTTGAGTGGGGTCATAAAGTCATGAATATTGGTAAATTCAGCATGCGGCTAAATGATATCCTATATAAGCAAATAGTTATCCGAGCAGATGGTGTACATTAAAAGCTAAACATTTATATTTAAGAAATACCTCATATATTGTTAAGCCACTGACTCGCAAATTACAAAGTCACTCTGGTGTCAAATTAAACGTTAACAATTTAATAAAAGATGAGACGTTTTTGGTGTTAGGAAATTTGAAAAGAGCTAACCTAATTACGGAATGTGAAGATCAAAATGTGTCACACAATAAAAACTATATAGAAAGGATATAGGCACGTTAAATATATCACACTGATAGATAAGATTTAATGCCATTATTGCACCTTAACTTGTTATGTTGACCGGCTTGTCACACAATCTTGGACACGGTAGACATGACCAGTTGAACAATGAATGTTTTTGTTTTGAAATGTGTCAGAAGTAATCGAAACAGGTCTAAACCGCTTTATAACTCTAGTCGTTGTAAACCTCAAACATTCGTGCCATGAATATTGGGCCTAGGGTCAGCGTGATAGTGGGAAGAATTATAGCAATGATAAAATACAAGACCTGGTACAAGTTAGGAAATACTGATGATATGAAGGTAGCACTGAAGCTGTTAAGAATACACACAGAGTTTAGAATGTATTTCCTGCAATTCAAAATATGGAAAAGAAGATATTACAATTACTTATTTATGTGCGCAAATAGATGACTAAAAATAAAGAAAGGAGAAGTAACTGAAATTAGTTTTCGTTCAGAGACTATTAGCTAGATGAACCAAGCACGTGTATGTGACAAGAGTTTAAAGGAAAGTACCAAAAACACTCGCATATCGAATGCAATCTTAAAACAATAGATCTCAGCCGAAGATATGTACGAGCTTGTCAGATACTGATTCGTGAAATATATTTAATTAGACTCCGATATGCTGAAAACAATGTTATACATCGTCTTAGACCACCCAGATACAAACAAGAACTAAAATACCAGTCTTAATTAAATTGTGCAATATCTAAGACAAGCATACGTTTGTATATAAAGCTGGTGAAAAATCTGATAGTGGCTGCAGAATATCACTTTTCATGCTCAAAGTTAAAAGTTTTTTGGTACATATCATAGATTAGGTGTAGGACTTCTCCATCAATAAAACAATGTAACTTCCAGTTGGTGTCAGACGTAATGTATTATCATCACAACACAGAGACTTTCTCATTCATATCTCGAGACAATAAATATCATCAACACCAACATTAAATCTCACAGTTAGTACAAAACATAGGCATTATTCTAGACAGCACTCTCACATTGCACCAACACGTCATGCACATATACAAGGCTACATATCTTGAATTGAGAAGCATCAGTTCCATTCGTAAATATCTTTCAGTTGATGCCACTAAAACACTTGTGTGTTCAGTAGTACTTTCAAGAGTGGACTATTGTAACTCAATTTTGTTTGGTTCGTCACAACATTTACTCCAGAAATTTGAACAAGTTCAAAACACAGATGCACGGATCATCTTTAAATTACCTCGATCAGAGCACACTTCACCAGTGCCCTGTACACTACAATGGATATAGATTCGATACAGAATCGAACACAAAATTTGTTCTCTGTGCTATGTTTCAATGACAGACCCCAGTCTAACAAACCTACCCAGCCTCACCCAGGTGTATACACCAGCTAGATCCTTACGCTCTTCTTCTGATAATCATAATAGTTATGTTTTATATCTTCTATGTTTTCAGCATGTTTTTATGTTTTCCAATGTCATTGTTTTTGTCATTAGTTGTTCTGTATTGTAGTCATATCATCATTACAGATCGAATCAATTTGCCAGTCAGCGCTGTATTCCCTGCAAACTCAACATGAGCCTCACGGTGCTATTCACTTCCTTGGACGCTCAAAAAAAATATTTATTCAGAACCCCACAAACGGAATTATCCATCTCTTGCAAGCCGGGTCTCTCGCAAATCAGCATTGTCCACGTTGTATCTGGCGCGATCCTTTTTTATTAGGGCAGTTTTCCTCCGTGGTCTTTTGACATCATGTCTGTCCATTACGGTGCGCATATGCCATATGCATAGTACATATACATACTTATGGCAAAGTCAACGGCCCGGCAGCAGTGTCGCCATATCGGAACATTTGGATCGATTGTACCGGCTCTATTATCTGACTTATATTTCTAACATTTAAACGTCCTTTACATTAATATTTTGTGGGGTTGTATTTTGTACCGTATAATTTTTAGTATATATCTATCTATCTATATATATATATATATATATATATATATATATATAATGTATTTGTGTGTACGATCCGTACAAAATTAGTTTTCTGTTGATTTTACATATATTTTTTCTCCACACGTTACAGTGAAATGTCAAATAAATTTCTATATAATGTGTTGTCATAAAAAAAATTCGCAGCTAAAATACATGATGACGAAAAAAATCGTATATCTTAGATGTTTTTAGATTATTTAAATGCAAAACGGTAATATAACAAATCATTCTTTATGAGACAGTAATATAGAATATGTTGCATTCAAAAGGATTTGCAGGCACACTTGGTCGATATAATAAATTTGATGTTTTAAAATATAATATCGCTATCCGCCATACATTATCTCTTTTAAAATTGTTGTTCAACAACAAAGATTTAAAAACCTTTTATTTAATTTTGTTGTAGTGTACATTTCATAAAATTTGATTACATTCAGAATAAACATGTATATTTTAAAAATCTGTTGAGTTTATTGTAGGGTACATTTATGGGTTTTGGTAACATTAAGAATAAACATGTAAGTTTAGATCAATTCACTGATATTGCATCACCAACTGATTCATATATTGCTGCTTTTCTTATAGTAAATTCTCATTAGAATGTATATTCTTCTAGAATTCCTTCTGGGATTATGTTTAACAATTAATTTCCATATGTTCTCTGTCATCTCAACAATAATCTTCTCAGAGACACGATTACCAAAGTCAAACCTACATTTCTTACAAATCTGATGTTTGTTAATTCTTAATTGCAACAATTTTAATAAAGTCAGTTCTACTGATATTCACGATTAGACCTGACAGAGAGAAAGATGGTTCGATATACATTAATTCATACATACATACATACATACATACATACATACATACATACATACATACATACATACATACATACATACATACAAACATACATACATACATACATACATACATACATACATACATACATACATACATACATACATACATACATACATACATACATACATACATACATACATAAAAGGGCAAAGCATTGGCAAAGTGACTTAAAAAATTTAATAAAAAGTAAAATGGAATTAAGAGTGTTCACCTGGCTAACTAATATTAAAGAATGTATTGAAATCGTATGATTGTAGTTGTATCCTAGTTGTATCCTAGTTGTATCCTAAATTGTAATTCATTTTCTATATTTTACAATAATATTCTTTGCTTTTAAATGCAATCTTTTAACTAGAAATTGATGACTATATTTGTACGCTTGTTTTGCCTTGCAAATCTGTTCTGAAATACCTTAATGGAATTGTTATCCCAGACAAGCCTACGCGTTTTATTTACAAATCTGTACACTTAAAAAAGTTTTAAAAAATAATGAAAACCAACAAGCATTGAACAATGTAACAAATATTTCTTTTTCTTAGACAATTAAGTGAAAAGCAGAGAGCGATGACCTCTTCGTTATCAGCGTTGTTGGTGTATCAAAATTATTTTCTTGAATCACTGCAATGCCATTGTAAATTTTATTTTACTATAAATTAGAGTTAATATCTTTATTAAATAATTCCATCAGATTACGTTTGTATTTCCCGAGAAAATAATCAATTGAATTAAATAATTTGAACAGAAAATATTTCATCGCAAAACTACTTGTCACACCAAAACCTGCATAACATGTAAATGCAAGAAGTTAGAGCACTTCTCACAATTACAAGATACTTTAATGTAATATTTTAGTTCATATCATTTCAATCAGAACGAAAAAGCTTTCTAAGATGGAGAAAAAACAAGTCTAGAATCATTTTGCTGTATACAAATTAAAAGCAATAACCTGTAACGTTTATTAATGATAGATAGAAACCGGGACCAAATAAACATTTATACATCTTATTATAACAATCCTGATATTAAAACCATACAAACAAAAAATAATTTCGCTAGGCATTAGGTGTTTAAGATGAAGCAGAATGATCTCGGTTTTGGAAAAGGTAATATCCAACATACAGTGTTACATTAAAATATCATGTAATGAAATAAAAACACATTACACGTACAAATAAACTCATAAATGAAAATGTAAATCATGCAATATGATCAATGTTTTTATCATTTTTAATAATAATATATATATATCTATATATCTATATATATATATATATATATATATATATATATATATATATATATATATATATATATATATAGGGGCAATTACATCAAGCACAAACAACTAACACGAACGTTGTTTAATAAGATCTTTTTTGCTAATACTAAACAGTTAATTTCATGCCTCTGCGATGCCATCCTGCGATGCCATCCTTGGTTGTTTCTTCAGTTATTCGACCTTCTAATTTGAAGACAACCAACTCCTACAGTTTCTGCGAATAGGAGAGCTGATCAAGTTAATTACTCATTTACATTGTTATAATAAATCTGGAGCACTGGACTGCAATTTTTTAGATTTCCGCTTATCGCTGTTCATTTGTTAAGGAACTGTAACTCATGTAAGGATTACACGGTAACAAAATAACCGTTGCTGTGCAAGATCGTCTCATTTTGGGATTAAATGTATAATACTACTTTTAATAAATGTTTACTACTTTTGATTTCAGAATACACCTATGACGCAACTCTTCGACGTCTCCAGACTGAAATTTTGATTTACATTTTGTTGTAAATTGCCATTATCAATAGCTAAGGTATATAGGATAATTTATAACCTGGAATTGTGTGGAAACAAAATTCTGTTAAGTATGACTATATTGGAATTATACATGCATATCTCAACACACGAGATGAAACCGGCCATTTCGTCATCTGGTTTTATTTAGAGAAAATTTATGATTTTAAAGTACTTAATGTAAATACAAACTGGACATTAATATTACGTAGACTATATATATATATTGTGGTATTTAAAGTGAATTTATTCAAGGGAAATTTCGATATAACATTATGATATACAAAACCTAACCAATTACCGCATTTGACCGTACTGACACATAAACATTTTCTAGATGCTACACACACGTTTTTCATTTGGATCTCAAACGTTTCGAGATTGTGATAGGACCTGTATTGGACAGCTTCCGATTTTACTTGGGCTTTTCCATTTACTCTGCTATGGGCTAAAATCTCTTAACGCAAAGTAGAAAAGGCACATGATGAGAATCTTTGATGAGCTTTTCATCAATATATACTACATAACTATTCAATAGTTTTACTGTCTGTGGAAGGAGCTAGGCAGGTTTTAAATTAGCCAAAATTTGGCTAAGTATTCCTGTTGCCATATTCAGTGAGGCTGGTACAGAACTAATGTCCTTTTAGCCAAGTTTGGCTAAATTCTACAAAGCCGTTCTTCACACTCTTCGGTTAAAACCAAATCTTGGCTAAATTAATGCTTAGCCAATAATTGACTAGTGTCTTTTAGTATAACCACATGTATTGCTGCAGAATCTAGGAAACTGACTAGCCAAAATTTGGCTAACTGCAATATTGTCCCTTTACATAATGTAAAGCAACAGCATTTAGTACAAGGTGCATGTATGGCTGTTAGAATCAAAAAGCTTAAAAGCAGTATGATTAGCAACATTTGACCATTCACCTAAGTGCTTCATTCCATACTGTTTTGTAAATAATATATGCTTAGCACAATGTTGGCCATTGGTTGCATTGCTTCTTTGTATAACCTACTGTAATGACTCTTAGAAATTCAAATTTGGCTACATGTATGGCTAAATCACTCATATAGTAAATACAGCATTAGCTACCTATGTGCCTAAACAAATTTTGGGAAATGCATGTAGGGTTACTTGTCAAGATCACTATGAATGCAGTCCAAAAAGAAATCTAGTATACTATATTTTTATGATCACAAAAGTTTTGAAATATGAGCAATTGCAAAGTTTCAGTTTTGTCATAGCAATAACAGTTAAACTAGAGCAAGGTAAATCAAAGTGACACACAGTTCAAAACAACGCTTTATAGTATTTACTAGTAAATTGTTATTTTGTAATAAAGATTGGTGTTTTTGTTTACTCGGTTGATAAGTATTTGATAAATACATTGGAGAAAATCTATAAAATCCCCTAAACTGATTTTGTTTCATATAGCTCTTAACATAGTATGAATATACATTCCCATTGGTTTGTACCCCCATTCTGTTTTAAAAAACAAACAAACCATAAATGAGATAAAAAATGTTCTGAATCTGCTCACTTAATTCATTTATTTAGAGTTTCAAACAGGATTATGACCACGAGGACCCTAACTCCATAATGGACTGCACATTTCATCTAAAAAATAAACGTGTTCAGCATACCTCGCAAACTGGTCACTTCCGGTTCCAGGACAAGTATATTTTCAGTGAAGGGGTCGATGCACAACTCCATGTGTATATAAACAGAATGAATATACTATGTCATCTACTTCTGATATTTACAATGTCAAATCAAGGTAATGAATGACACCTACACATTTGCCTTTAACGTGGATTCAACAAGTGGTTTCTTTTCCATGTACCTAATAGTGATGCTGCTGGGAAAGAGACACACCCATAGTATAAATAATACTAATACTAATACTAATACTAATAATAATAATGATGACATTGTATAGCACCTAATATTTAGAAGCTCTAAGCATTTTACAACATCTATAATAATTTGACTACACAAAAACACATGAACCTATAAAACAAAAATACATTCTGAAAATATCTAAGGTAGGAAACAACATTAAGACTTTAAGTTTGCTTTTGCAGCTGCAGTGTTGAGTTTTAAGAGACTCTTAAAAGGAATTACAGTATTTTTGTGTCTACGTTCATTTAGCAATTCATTCCAAGTTGTTGGGCCCTGGTATGCAAATGAATGTTGTATATATGACTTCGTTTTCATAGTGGGAATAATGATTATATGATTGCCAGAAGAAGATCAGAAGTATCTTGCTGGTTTCTACACATGGAAGAGGCCGGATTGGTAATGCTGGACTGGAGTCCATCAGTGAACTGTAGCTGTCATTGTATGGTACAGAGCAGTGGGGAGTTTTGCTTTATAGAGATGTGTGTTCTGATCATGTTAATCTAACATGGCACAGTGTTAGTACATAATGTACATTATGCATAAAACCCACATACAATAACAGTGTTAGGGCCTTACCTGTTAGAGTTGGGTTAGAAAAAAAAACGGTGAATGAAATGACTGTGTATTTTTATCACACCAATGATTTTCGTCAATGAAATTGATATAATCAAACTATTATTTAGGCAAAAATATTAAAACCTACAAATTTTTATCAAGTATTTAGCAGAGAGTTGGACCAACAGGAAGATGGATGCGTAAAAAATTTAGAGAAAACCAAACTATTAAAACAAATGTTTAAATATATAACACATTTTATTATTAAACAATATATGACTGAAATGGTGTACATTGTAACACCTTTTACTGTAACATAAAATATCTCTTTTCAATATGTCTTTTTATGCCTATCGGCAATTTTCGTAAAGTAGGAAGTTCAAATTCCCCTGCTACAATATTGTTGACTGATGTTGTCAGCTGTTTACATTAATTCAGTGACACCTTAAATTGCTTTGTTCTGTATAATCTAATTGTAATCTCAATAGGCGCAACTTCCATGACCTGATTGATTTGAATGATAGTTGCATCTGCAAGGTACCAAACATGTATCCCAACATATCTTATATTGTCTACTCGTTGAGCTCGATGTCTGCCTGAGACTTATTGGGTTGTGTATACCTGAAAAATTTGGATCAGTAACTTTTAAATGAATTTTATTTATTTTAAACTAAACTAAGCAAGTCTTTTGAATCATTGTTTTACTGTCATAAAGGTACCAAATGTTACCAAAACAAAATAGAGGTGTTTCAGCATATAAAATCATATTTTTAATGCTGCTCATTCAACCAAATTCATGTTGGACCAATACATAGAGCTTGAGCTCATGGCCTGAGGAGTTATATTTAGCTCAAATAGGTAATATGGATATTTGTATAGTACATTCAGCCACTTGGACACGGATACTATGGACTTTTTCATCCATGTATGTAACACCCTTACTTAATTATGCCTTTGCACTTGATAATGTTGCAAGTGACACTTTCAAAATTAAGTTAATGAATGCATACATGTAGACACAATGAACATACATTATACAGAAATTTCAAAATAGGTATCATAATTATGTGAGATATTATTGAGAGTTGCACATTCAATTTTCATTAATTCTTGCTAAATCAACTTTCTAACTGATCATAAACCATTAGCAGTTTACTGGCACATTTTATTTGAAACATTAACTCATTTTATCTGTATTGTATCAATATTACATAATTGTTTGAATGTAACAATCTTCAGAGGAAATATTTTGAAGTATTCACTCAGGTGCTTTTATAACTGATATTTTCAAGTTGATTATGACATTTCAATTAAAAGGAGAAGTTGAACAAAGCATTTCTTTGCTTCTTATAAAATATCCATAAAACAATGAATGTCTTTCAGAGATAAATGCGTAGGTACTACACCATGTTCATTTTGGAACAATTGCCCATTACATTTGACTGTAGTATTTCATGAGAACAGATATTTGTTTGAAAATGTACTATTCAGTTCGTCCAAATGACTAAGTAATGATTAAAATCTTTAAAAGAACACAATATATATCTATATATATATATATATATATATATATATATATATATATATATATATATATATATATATATATAAAATTTGGCCATCTACATATCCATAAAAATAAGTGTTCTACATCGCCCTCTCCCACTCCAGTAAATTCATATTTTTTAAAATTGATATGAATTGTATTAAAAATGGTTTGGTCATAAACAAAATACCGAAAATCATACATGTTTATTTATATTTGTCCAAACTCTGCTGGGCATCTGTGACAACTAGACTTTGATATAAACTAAGTCTCAAATGTTAAGTACTGATTTAACATTTAAATATGGCTTAAATTGTGTACAACTCTTTTTCATCTGATTTCCGATGCATATAATATTCCTATTTAAATTTGTCAGATGTATTGTGTTATTGTAATGGTGCTGATGAATATGGCAGTTTCAATGAAAACAATTATCTTGTTGTGTACAAGGCAGGTGTCTGAAGAACATAATTATGACTTTATATTTCATATATACCTGAATACAGTCTTGGCATTGACCTTGAAAGTCTTTGTTTTTGTATGTTTATATGTCACTGAACATTCTCGGGTGATGCTAATGAGTACTGTTATCCGTTTAGGTCCTTCAAGTAGTATATGCAATTTTTTTCGCCAGACTAAACTATCCTCCGCTGTAATTTTGTCATTGCAATGACTATTGCTCCCACATGCCACAGATTTTTCGTTTTCAATGAAAGTCAAATCTAATGCAGCTCTTTTTCTTTTCACATTCAAATATGCAACATATGGTATTTGAAATTATCTTCAGATTTGAGTATGCAGATATAGTTTCAAACAAACATTATTGTTATGCATATGATGACACTAGTAATTTTGTGATGTTTTCATACTAATGCATATATTAAAAATGCTTAATAATTTGTGTCTTTCTGTTTTTTCTTTTAATGTAATTAAGCTACAGAGCTTTATTAAGATTAAAGAAGATTTACTGAAAAAAGTCAAAAAAGTAGAAGAATTAAGTAATGATACTAAAATGGTTTTAATGCAGGAAAATCAGGGCACTTAAAAAATTAAGCATATAAACATCCATATCTAATTATCCTAAAAGTTGTTTAGGTGGGATAGGAGAATAATTTATGCTTTATGTTTGTAATCTAAGTGGCAGTTACTGTAGAAGTAGTAGTAGTAGTAGTAGTAGTAGTAGTAGTAGTAGTAGTAGTAGTAGTTGCTGTTCTTGCTGTGTAACAAATACAAATTGTAATTTACCTATATTAGACATACAAGATGACAACCATTTCTGTACAAGTCTTGTTAATGGGAGACAAAACTCTGCAAGATAAAAAATTTAAGTCTCAATCTGTTAGTTCTTGCTGCAGTCTTTAATTCGCCTAACATACCTTAAAGAGTTACGCAACTATCATTCTGAGTTTTCTATTCCTACTGCTGATGATAACTGAATATTTGAATGCATTTATGCCAATAGCATTTTACTCATAAAAATGCTGATATCAAGAGTATATTCTCTAGTATTTTAAAAGAAATACGTACTGATTATTCAGGTAGAAATCTGGACCAGAAAATTGCTGATAGCCAGTAAGTGTTAGGATCAATAATCAAAATAAATTCTATTAGTGGTCACCAGGCACGAGTCGTGTGATGGAAATAAAAACACTATTGATTTTTTTTTAAAAACAATCTTGGCAGTGAACTGAAAGATAAATAATTCCCTTTTGTAATAGCATTTTATATCAGAATCTGAATCTGATTTATGTTCAAAACTTGCTGTTATATTATAGTATGCAACAGCAGAGGGGGATCCCTACAACTTTTTCCGACAAAATTGATTGAAGCCTCAAAACGGAAAATAGAGCCTTCCTGCTACAGGTTAACAAAAATCATAAATGATTTTTCATAAGGGTTTTTACGATTTCAACCAAATATTTGATCGAGTCCTATGACTTTACAACTAGACTAATCGATAACACCTCGTCCTGCAGATCAATAAAATTATTTAACTGGTGAATGAGTCTGAAATTAAATCTCGTTAGCGAATTATTATTGCATCGCATATAGACTGGATTAATTGGATTCTCAAAAATTAAAAATCCTGGAGGTGCTCTTGGTGCAAATGAATACAGAATATATCTCTGCTGGGCTTGATTTGATTGCTAGATATCTATATGATAGCTTCCTTTGATAGCATCACATACTAAATTGAGTGCAATCGCCGATAAAATATTTACATTGTGTGGCGCGATATGCCTACCACCACCATCTAGGTCATTATTGTGAGTCAGGATTAATAAATCCTCCACTAGATTTCTTTTCCATGCGCCAAAGATTATTTTAAAACTAATACCGATGGTGTCGTTAAGTTGTTTCTTCAAATCCGGTACTTTATAACCGGGTAGTTTAAATGTTGATATGTCTTCAATGCGGATATTATATTCTTTTGCAAATGTTATTCTCTATATGGAATGTTTATCATCGAGTATAACTCGAATAATTTGTAAATTAAATTTTTCCATATCTTTGATGATTTTGTGACATGTTTCTACAACGCTGATAAATTCATCTCGAGTGACAGTACCCGATTCAAGATATATTAATAACAGTGAAAAATCATTATTCATCGCTGTAAAATTTTTAATAATGGTTGGTTCGTTAACAGAATGATACCCCTGTAATGGTCCACCCTCCACCCTATGTTCGTATCTGAGCCTAAAAAACTCTATAGCTACACTGTACTCTATAACTTTTTATTGGATTATCAGGTTTTATTTTGTCTGTGACATAATCAGATTTTACAGGTTCTGGTGCTACAACAGCGGTTTCTTGTCGAGGTGTGTTTTCAGGCCATCCTAACACGGTTCTGATTGAGCTGTTATAGATATCTACGACGTAATTATGTGATTTTATTTCAATGGTGGGCGATAGCGTTGGCTCGTGAACCGTTATAGCGATTTCTGATTCTTCTCCAGTAATCGATTTTATTCTACGTGCAAATTCATTATTGATTTGTTCGATTTGGTAGGACCCTGTTGGTATTGTAACAACGTTCCAGTCTGGAGTCCCGTCTTCTTTATTCTTATTCGCGAACACCAATGAGTTATTGGGTCTCTGCCCACGAAGTGCTACCGATCTGATATTAGGCCAACTATGGTATACACGTAAGTTTGCTAGCGCTATCTCCTTCACGGGAACCGGAGAAGGGAAGTTTACACTAAACTCGGATTTCGTTGATGATATTGAGATCATGCTTGTTTTCACCGGGTTGGTATTTTCTGCTATTCGTTGAAACAGTTGAAACTCTTCGAGTTTTAGTGGCATTATTATTATCATTGTCTACAATTTCTAATTTCGATACCGCGGAATTATAAATACGTATCATCGCTGAGAACTCTTCATCGGTAGTTGCTGTATCATCAATCGATGATGCTATTAACGAGGATAATTGCGAGTATGCGTTGGATGCTATTTGATGTTTTATTGTATACCCGTTGAGTTTTACCTGAGAACACGATGATAGTTTTTTAGTAATTGCATTATCAACCCCAGCAATTGTTGTCGCCGCGGATATACAAATTGGAACAGCAACCGGGGCTATCATTGTCACTGAAGACAGTATAATTCCAGCTCCGGCCATTACACCAGATACTGAATACACTGTAACGTCAATGGCTGTAATTCTCCTGCGGTACTTTTTTTTTATTGCATAATCCTCAGCGAGTGTTTTGAGTTTCGTTGATAATTCTTTGATTGTATCATAGCGATATTGTGACGGCGTTGATGTCATTTTTATTTTAATAACACTAGCGTTTTCAATTGCGAATCTAATTGTACATTTATTTTAATTCAGTTATTTGCTCAGATCTACTACGAATTCCACATACTATGTTACTGATGCCCTAGCCAAACGTTTATCATCGGTTTTTATCGTTAACTATTCAGTTGTATTCTTGTCGATGATCGTTGATATCACATTATTGACCCCGGATGAACTCATCGATGATATATTAAAAATGAGTTGGTGGAACCAGCGTTAATCGATAAATACCCTTGACAGTAGCTGTGATGAGTAAAATGTTAGATGGTGATATCTTGTTTACCAAAGAATTTATCAATGACGTCATCGGTCTTGTCGATGCCTCTTCGTAGCACGCCAAAAACATTTATATGAGCATCATACTCATATCGTAGCCGTTCTAAATCGTCGATTGCGCTTTTTATCGTTTTAATATTCGGTGTGGTCACTGGTGGAACACCAAGAAATTCTCGTAGCAGTAGATCGAATTTATCAACGATGTTATTGGTTTGGCCGAAGCCTCCTACTAGTGTTTCAAAAACAATTATATGATTATTATACTTAGATCGTAGCTGTTCTAAATCGTCGAATGCGGTTTTTATCGTTTTAATATTCGGTGTGGTCACTGGTGGAACACCAATAAATAATTGTAGCGGTTTATTGAATTTAACAATGGAGTAATCGGTTCTGTTGAAGTTTTCTCGTAGTTCGTTAAAAGCATCTATATGGGCATCATACTTAGATAGTAGCTGTTCTAAATCGTCGAATGCGGTTTTTATCGTTTTAATATTAGGTGTGGTCACTGGTGGAACGCCAAAACATTCTTGTAGCGGTTGATTGAATCTAACAATGGCGTCATCGGTTCTGATGAAGTTTTCTCGTAGTGCGATAATAGCAGCTATATGAACATCATACTCAGATCATATATTTGCTAAATTGTCGTTAGTGGGTTTTTGCACCTTTTCAAGATTTTCTTTTAGTTTAGAAATATCCGTGTAAATATCGAGATAGTTTGCCTTGATTTCGGCAGCCGTCATTATCCTCCCCCTCTCCGTGTTAAAAAAGAATAAATTCAGAAGGTCTTTGATTTCAGCGAGAGTCATGCCAACCAAAAGACGGTTTCCAAAGAATTTATGTCCAACATTTTTGCGAAAAGTAAGATAACCTCGTATATACTCTTCTAGATCACGGCCGTGGGCGGCAATCGTGTCGGTGATCGTAGACACATGTGCGCCTGGTTGAAGTTGTCCGTCGCTGGAATACAGCGCAATAGAGATTTCAGCGGCGTCGCGCCGCCGTATCAAAATGTCATCCTCGGATATATTACTGGATTTCAATTTACCCTGGCGATCTTGAAATACAATTATTTCGTTTGGGTCAACACTTGCTACATTAAACGTCTCAGCGATTTCATCTTCAATTATTTTTTTTACATCCTGTGTTTCCGTGGTGTGTTTATTTTTAACACTGACAGAGAGCGTCCCCAAATATCAATCATTATTGTAAAGACTCTAGTATTTTCACTTTATTGATTCTCTAAAATTACCTTGTAATTTCCAACTCGTGTATTCGTTTACAACCAGATGAGGTGGGTTCCACGAAAATCCAAAGGATTTTAATGAAATCTCTGTGGGGACATTTAATACCTCACGGCCGCATATCGGTGGATCATTTAATTGTTGTGTTGGAATAAAAAATCGGAATTGAGCGATTTGATATATACCGCATAAACTCTCTTGGCGGGGCTAGTCTATATGGATCAAAATAGACAATTCCACGAGGATCGATCGCGTATGCAACCAAGTGAGTTCCCGATCCGTTACTGTTATCAAGATTGATGATACCGGTTTCAACGCGTTTAGGTTTTCTCGGCAACTGATCTCTCATAAAAAACCCTCTGAAGTTATTTTTTAGCAGCATCAATTAAATCAAAATTGGACATGGGACGAATTGGGCTTTCAACTAATACGTTATTGTTGTTCCACATTCTTTAGCGGATTTTGATCGTAATTTCTTGACCTGACCACCAGTCAGCTTGACACTAACAACACAATATGGCATTTTATTGTAAACACATTTATACTTTCAATGATCCAATTGTGAATCGTTTACATATTTTCCACTGGTGCATCTATAAGTCTCATTCGTCCGCCAACCCCTTCTAACAACATTGATTTATCACTGAGAATGACAGCAACCGCTCTATAATGTGCAATAACGCCACAAAGGACATTAGCTTTGAAGCGTATATCAACGACGGATAGCCTTGTTAAATCAAGATGCTCCAGCGAAAAGTAATAAATCGAGTACAAGTTCTTAAAATCAAGTTGCGATATTTGAAAACCGGTATCAACGTTTTGATCACGGCCCATATATGATAGCATACGATGGTACACGCGCGCAATATGGTTTAGCAGCAGAGGGGGCGAATCGGTCAACTTTTTCCGACAAAATTAATTGAAGCCTCAAAACGGAAAATAGAGCCTTCCTGTGAATTTCATATTTTAACCAAAAAAAAAAATAAGTCTCCATTTGGTAAACGGAGACTTTGCGATTTTTCAATCAATTTTGGTCGCAGCGATGTTGTTACCGCCCCCTCTGCTGCTACAGGTTAACAAAAATAATAAATGATTTTTCACTAGGGATTTTTGTGATTTCAACCGAATATTTGATCAAGTCCGATACCATATCGTGTCCGAGGATCATGTAAATTTATTGTTATAAATCCACGTGGGGTCGACTGAGCGCGGCTAAAGAAATTTCTAAATTGATTGAAGTCCATATCGGAACATCCTGTCTGAAAATATTTCGTAGCGTATTTGTATCAACGCCGTTAAACACAGTAAGAACATTACAGTTATCTCTGATCACTTTTGGAATCTGAGTGTATCGTTGAGTGACATATATCACGTCGGTGTTTTTATGCCTGCCTCGGGAAAATATTCTAGCTGGGTTTATTTGATTGTCTAACATCACATCGTCGTATACGACTTAATTGTTAATACTCCCATCAAGGTCATCAACGGATGGTGCCTCGTCAACATCAGTTATAAAATCAACGACGTTCTCACCTTTAATTTCTGATGCATTCTCGTTAAAATCCTTTAACACTTCATAGCATCGTTGATCATCTACGCTAGGGGCAATTAAATACAACTTATCCCATTTCATCCATCTCATTAGTAAATTGAGCAACAATTGCGTCTTGCCGGATCCAGATGGCCTGATTATAATTGCGCGGATAGAGTTTCGCAGCGCTGCATGATGCTTAACAAGTTCTCTTGCTTTAGTCGCTGAAAATCAATTATATTCATAGCTCTATACATAATTATGGATCTATATTGTGTGAAGTGTAAAACGTGTACTGGCACAAATGAAGT
Source organism: Unio delphinus (assembly GCA_029339505.1). NCBI lineage: Eukaryota > Metazoa > Mollusca > Bivalvia > Unionida > Unionidae > Unio > Unio delphinus. The sequence goes on along the minus strand of JAQISU010000086.1, from coordinate 1,637,417 downwards.
GACGACGATTACATCTAGATGTGCAACATGTGGTATAACAAAGTTTAGATTTGTTTCTATGAAATCCGGAGATGTTTTTAAAAATAAAACGAGCAGGTGATATTGCAGCCAAGTTATTAAAACTCCCTGGAACGCCGTGGGCAAAGTATCCAGGAGAAAAGCATCTTCCAGGATATAGCTATTGTGCCCCCGAAACACGATTAGATATCAGACTTGATGATCAAAATCAACCTCGACGTGGTGAAGAACCGATAAACGCCATTGATAAGGCGAGTCATGCTCATGATGTTGCATATAAAAGCAGCAATTTGCAACACCGGCATCTCGCGGATGTGAAATTAATTAATGCGTTAAATGCTATTCCTGATAAATCTTTCAAAGAAAAATTGGCTTCGTGGTTGGTAAAATTAGCTATGAAAGTCAAATTGATGATGGGCGCTGGTAATTAATAATATGGAATCTATTTATTATTATCCGATGTGATACTGGAGGGGTAACGCTGCAATCAATAAACTCGACAACGCCGCAAAAGTGAAAAAGGCCACTGCGGCTAATTGGTTATCCAAACAGGCTATATGGCAAATTTATCTACCGCGTCCTAAACAAATCAATTTCTCGCATTTTGATGTTACTGGACCCAATGAAGTTCATCAAGCTGATTTATTGTTTTTGCCGCATAACAACGGTTACAAATAAGCGCTAACCGTAGTTGACGTTGCGGGTCGATACAAACAAGCAAAACCGCTAAAAACAAAATCATCGCCTGAAGTTGCATCTGCATTTGAAAAGACTTATCGACGAAGTCCACTACGCTGGCCAAATCTGTTACAAGTTGATCCTGGCAAGGCATTTTAGGGTGTGGTTGCATCTACAATTAAAAATCACAATGTCACCATCAGACGGGGGCATACTGCACTACAACGCGATCAGGCAATTGTAGAACGATATAATCGGACTCTTGCTGAGCGGTTATTTGGATATCAATACGCAAAAGAGTTCATCCAAGAAAAGCGATCCCGTGAATGGTTAAAAGGTTACCAGGGGTATTTTCAGCGCTAAACAAGCAGATTACCAGAGCAATCAATATGAAATCTAACAACGCAATAAACAAAGTATATACCACAACCACAGCGGGTTATTTTTTTCTCAGCCAATTCTCAGCAATATCACCGTGAGATATTTATTTGAACCAGGAGAACTCGAAGGTGGTAAAAAAAGGGCTACTGATCCTATTTGGAGTGTCACTACGCATAGCATATCTACTATAACACGATCAACTGGTAGACCTCCAATCTATAAATTGGATTCAACTGCCCCTCAGCGGGGTTTTACACGCGAAAAATTACAAGTGATTCCTGACGATACTCAATTGCCGCCGCATGGTCTTAAATAGCGCCGTTGCGTCTGTTGCACTCAAGACAAGTCAACATCACATTGTTTCTGACATGACCGAGACTGTTATTTTTTCTGTCTACGGTAAATTGGCGAGGATCTTTATCCGAATAACGCCAACGCATTATACAATTGCAACTCGTGCAGCGATTATTCTGTTGTTGCTTCAAAGTGATTATCAAATCAGCATCAATATCAAATTCTCGTTGTTTTTTTGTCATGTTGTTTGTAATCGGAGAGTTTTTTTATTAATGATGATAACATCAATATCATCCATTTGTCGTACTCTAGACACTGCAAGATAGACTAAATTTGACCACTCAATGCGATTATCAACTATCCAAACAATTGTATTTTTAATGGTTAATCCCTGCGAGGAATGTATCGTCGTTACATAACACAGTGTCCATGGCGATTTATCAGCACCCAATGCATTTTCGACAACACTGATATCAACCAGTACCATATCATTTAACACTAGTGTTTGTTTTTCGTTTTGTCCTGGAATTTCAACTTCAATATTCTGCCGCCATGTATCACAGGGTGTACAACACAGCGGCACTGGGCGTGTTGGGAATTTTTCTTTGTGAAGCTCAAAGAACTTTCTCTGAAGTGTGTCTCTGACTATCTTTCTACTTGCCACTACAAAATCGTTTGGTCTCCATGCTTCCCAAAACTCCTCCATGGGAGTTTCAGGAATTATTTATCTGATTATTTCACATTGAAATCTATCCGGTTTTAATCTAATTAATTTCTTGACCTCGCGTAATTGTTCATCAAGTGCCATATAGACAGTATCGATTTCTTCATAATAGTCAACAAACCCTTTTAACCAATCATGTGGACTCGCGCCGACAAATGGTGGTGGTTCGCCATGATATCCAAACATTATTTCCGCTGTATTCTTTTGCAGTAACCAATCAAGAAACATTTTTAAAACATCTAACGAAACCGTACATATCTCATCCCAAATAAGGATTTCAGGAATGAATTTCTCACCCATTCTTTCAGTGGTCCATTTGTCGCCGTTGTATCGAAAAAAGCTGTGATAAGTGCAAGCTTCAACGTTTCGTTGTTTTATCTCTCGCGCTAATCTATGGGTCGGTGTCAGCACTATCATACTTTTCCCACGATATAATTCAATCGCCCGAGTCGTTTTTCCCGACCCGCCACAGCCGTTTGAATAAACTGTTTTATATCTACAAATTGGATCGGATATAGGTGGTGCATTTTAACGCTCTGATAAATTATCACCGCGTAAGTAATTACTTTTAATTTCAACGTCTGCTGATTCAGAATAATCACGCAGCATTTCTTTTTTAATTCTCCAAGTACCCCAACTTTCATTCGGATTAGAGAGTTCAGCAACTGCGCAACTGTACTTGCTGTTAATGTAAAACGAATCAACGGCAACTCTAACCGCAGTGTCAGGAAATCTTTTTATCATTGAAAAAAAATTGATACAAGCATAACCCAGCATCGATGACCTCAAATGTGTATACGGGGATCTGTAACTGTCGCTGTAAGTAACAATTGTGCCCAATTTTGTTCCATCGGACAAGAAAGCATCCTTACGATCCACATATATGTTTTTAAATACTGCATCCACGATTACGAAGTCATATTCGGTGCTATATATAATCAACCGTGAACAATATTTTTTATAGTTACATTTTTTCCCTCCCTGAGTGAATTTACCAATTATTCTTCTGCCGAGATCTTTTGCTTCGATGTTTCGTTGATTAAATACCCGTTTGGACCACTCAATGATATATGTTTCGTCGGCTTTAATATGTTTTTTGGATTCCTCAATTATACTATGAAGACGTTCCGGTGTTGGTAACCAGACATTTATTTGTTTCCGATATGATATAATTGCTTCACTGACCGGCAGCGAAATTAACATTTTTGTATCAATCATGAATCGTAATAGCGCTATTGGCAGCCACTTCTTTTCAGACATGTGTCTACCATTCCAAATATAACAAGCGCGATGAAGTCCTGCTGCGAATTCAAATGATACTACACGAGCGAATCCAGTTAAATCAAAATCAGGCAGCGGCCCATTAATTGCAACACGAGTCATTTCATGTACTTGGTGTCCAAATCGTTTAAAATACTAAGTACACTCTCCATAACCAAGAAAACTCGCTGGATAACAAGTAACCGTATCAACTGAAATGATATTATCACTGTCGTATTTGTTATTCCATAAACCCCCATGATTCAATTCTAAACAACTAGCCTCAATGTCTGGCAAGAATTCTACACGTGTTGGTTTGAGCTGCAACCGACGGTATTGTTAAACAGTTTGTCAATAATTGTTCGTCGTTGATAATTTGATCACTGGTGGCTTCGTCATATGTTAAAAACCCACTAGCTGTTTTTTTCATTTTATTGTGAAATGCTTCAGTACGGTATAATTCACTGTTTGGTTTTACAAACTCATCAAACGTATCCGTGTCATTTTCAGTGCTGCGAAGTAGCCACACCGACACGGGGTCGTTTTTACTCAAATACGCAATTGCATCGAATAGTTTCTCTTCAACGAAAAATCCGTCCCTGGAGAAATCATCTCCCAAGAATTCCGTGGGTATATACTTTATTGTTCTGTTTCGTGGAAATATTGTGACCGCGGAGATCCCTTTGATTTATATTTTGATTAGTATTCAACTTTTCCGGTTATCGTTGTAACGGTTATTGGAAATCTCAGCGACGTTTCTAATTTTGCTACATCGCTAATATTTGCCCCGAGCTCTTTCACTGTTAACTCCCTTTCATTATTTTTTTTACGTCTTAGATCAGTCAATTTGTTTCCGCGGAGTGCATTTGTAAAATGGTGTGTTCCTCGTTCTGCTACACAATTGAGTGGCAAAGCCACTGACGAGTATTTCATCGGCGCTAGTTTTCCTATATCGGCTTTTTAATTTAACGGATATATCCCATACACAACTGCTATTTCAGGGTATGCTCGTTTAAAGTATGGTTTGTCAATTCCAGTTAACAGACCCGGCTTAGAATCACGGCTAACAACGGCTGTTTTCTTGTCTTTGAGAATCGGTTCAAATTTGTCTCGTATAATCCAATCACCTGATTCTACACGGATAATGAATTTCACTCTAGAAAAATAATTTTTGTTGCCGAGTTGTGATAACATCAACGCTGCGTTACTGTCGTTCATGGTGGCATCAACAACGCCATCAATTCGAAATGTTGACCAGCTATGAGATGCACCGTCGTGCCTGAACTCATTAATACAGTCATGAATTTTATTTATCAGGTCTCTATCTGTTTTTGCCCGTTTTGGCACATCTTTGTGGGTTCTATCGAGATTGAATTTAACGTTTATATAATGCTTAATTGCTGATAATCTCTCGAATTCATAATTCATATAATTAAAACAAGTATTTAAATAGATAAATATAGTATAATGAATCACTGCAAGTGGCTTATGATTGGATCAGCGACCCCGTGTAATAAATCATGTAGAGGCGAATTCTGTGGGTATCATTTACTAAGCGTTCGCAACGGTTCCTTTGGCCCTGTTCCGTGTCTCCGATGTTTGGTGGGCGTCAGGGGAAAATCACAATTATGCCTCAGTTGTGGCAGCAAACGATACAGAGAACTAAAACGCTATTATGACAAACGAATAAAAAATATCGTCATTGACCCTAACAATGACAAAATCATCAAAACCCCTCAAGATTATCTCCAGAGGTTTATAATTAAAGCAGATAATAAATTAGATAAGTAGTATTATTATACAAATGAGCCAAGATTTCAGACCCCATCCAGTACTTGTTAATTATGAAGCCTCCATTGATGGTGTTGTTAGAAATTGCAGACTAAAGAGAACGGTTGGATCTCTGAATAATATGAGATCCTTGAGGTTTACAGCCGGGAAAAAGAATTATCTTAATCACAGAATAATCTATGAAGTATTTCATGGACCAATCAAAGATGGTTTTGTTATCGACAATAAAAATGGCATTAAGATTGATAACCATTCTTCGAATTTACAAGCCATTTCGCAGCGCGATAACCTTTCAAAAAGCGACGCTAGTAGGCACTCAAAACGCCCTAAGGGGATCAAATCGTTTGATTTAGAAAATAATGAAGAGAGAATCTTTCAGTCAATAAATGAAGCCGGTATATATTTCGATATTTGTAGGCCTTCAGTACAACGAGTAGCAGAATGAATTCAAAAATTAGCTCTGTCAAAAAACAACGGTCATAAAACAAATTCGTATTCACCTGAAACGATTCCAGGAAGATAAATCCTTTATGTATACGTCTGCCGCCGCTCATAACACTCTACTCACTAAGTTCCCTTGTATTATGACCGTCGAGGTATTTGTGTCGTCTGCTTTCTCACCTGTAGAAAGAGAGGTATTTGACGCGGCACGCACACGTGACTGTAATGGGTTATAATATATGAGTTTCGGTATAGTTGATAAATACAACTTAACACTTTTTAGAAAGAAAATACGATTTGTTATTCTGTATGTCTCTATAGTCAAGTATATACTGTTGTCGCTTGGCTAAAACTGTGCATCATGTTAACAAGAATAGCGTCCAGTATAATATCTACAGAAGATCTAAGTTTTGTTTGTTTTTTTTAAACCCTTAGACTATCTACATTATCGTTCTTTATAATTCAACGCATTACCTATGTTCGCTCAGCCGGAACGGTGTTTCCCATTCATTGAAGTAAGTGGGCGTGGTTAAAATCACTATGTGAGAGTTGCAGTTATATATTAAAAATTCCTCTTTGTGACCTATAATCGGTAACTACACCAAGTTATCTAACAACTGTATTATTTTGTTTAGTGTTTTATTCAAATATTTGTCTGTTTTAGATGTTGTGAAACAGCATTAATAAGTAATTCATGGAAAAAAAAATACACCCGTGAATCAACGCGGCTGTATCAGTAACCATATATACCATATGAAAGATATTAAGCTTGGGGCTTTTGAAAGCCAATTCCGACCAATCAAAACTAACCCACGCCATTGACCCGGGCGTGTGGTTGTCTTTTGTCAATCATGCAACCGGGTTAATTTAATTAGGTTGCTTTTGATTGGTTGTATTAGCCGTAGAAAAATCTGCCCCGTCCTTTCGTGTTTGTGCCGTCTCACATCATTACATCACAAATTCCATCACCGTTTCATTGAATATAATCCATCCTTAATTAAGTTAGTTAAGTATATCTTACGCCTACAATCTGCCACAACAGTCGAGTGGAGATTATACGGTATTGTACCGTTCAATAATTAAGTATATGTATGCCTACAATCTGCCGCAATACTCGAGTGGATCTATATACGGCATTATACCATCCATTAATTAAGTATATAATTATATATATAAAACAAAAAACGGGTCAAAAATGACCCCAAATATTTTTTAATAATTAAAGATAAAATGTATTATATAAATAATGGATATCAAAGATGTAAATGTTATAATTGCTGAAATCTCAAATTCAAAAAATAGAGGGGTAGTATTATCTGAAGGTCTCGACTGCGACAAGATTACCTCGGAATATGAAGACATTTAGTATCAGTCTAGTAAGGGTCGTTATGTTTTACCTAAGATGTACAGACTCGTCAAAGGAATTCAAAAGTCCATCAATGCTTGTTTGTACGGTAACGACATTAATATATTTATAACGCTATTTATCACCGTTGAAGCAATGCGTCAAAAGCTTGGCCAAGAGTATCAAAAACGAACTGAAATTAGTTCTAAAGTTCGTGATCTTAGAAAAATATTAAACGAGGAAAAACCAGTATCTTAACCACATGAGCGTTACTATAAAATAGTCTTTCAGTATTTTTTTTTTAACAAAATTTATTTTTTTTAGCGTTTTTTGTAACACTTGTTACACTTGTATTCACATTTGAAAACTCAGTTCACAAACAATATATGGTGGGTGAATCGCTTACAACTAGATTAGTTTATACCGGTTCGAGACAGACTTCGCGAGAAACTTCAACAAGCGCAGACTGACTTTTCTGTGTCAAGTGAACAACTGTTTACTCCGATAACAAGTGCGACCAAAGATGTAAAAAAGTTAAATGAAGCAGCGATATACGGAGATATTCCTGAGCGAGAACGACCAAAGAAGGCGCCGCTGCTTGATACACTTGAAATGATAGCAGCAGAGACTGAACAAACACGCACAGGGATACAACAGCTATCCAGTGATATAAAAACCCAACGCAAAATTGAAGAACGCGAAGAAGAACAAGAAGGTGCAGCTGCAAGAAGAGACTATTCATCTGAAAGTAGATTTACAACCTCAGCATTAAATAAAATTAGAGAAGTCGGTACGGATTCCGAATTAGCTAATTTTGCTAGAAACAAGTTTCCAAAGGGTATAATAAAGACTTTATTAAAAGACGAGTTTAAAGATTTTATACGAAACAGAAAGGATTGGGCATCAAAAATATATCTAGCGAAACGCGGCGGGGATAAAATCTCAGCGTTGCAGCACCCTGGTTATAATAACTTTCTATTCGATTGGAAATCCAAAAGATTTCAACGCAACCGTGACATGCCCTGGTAATATTCTCAGTGATATATTACGGTTAGAAGTACTTATCGGGGGAAAACGAGCCGGAAACAACTCCATCGAGATAATAAATGAAGCAGCTATCTGAAGACGAATATTTGCCGGCGGTATCATGGGCATTGATGTATATCGAGAACTCATTGCTGAATTAGTTGAAAATCACAGAGACGCCCATGGTTATCATGAAAATCTAATGGATATTAGCGATTGATCACTAATTAAAAAACTACTAGTTTTATAACAAGATGATTATACACTACAACCATTATGAACCATTATGAACCCGTAAGCGTCTAGGTGGTGAACTCACGATTGCCTGTTTACCGCGCGTGGTACGGAGATGGTTTCGGCAATACCATTGCGGGGTTATTTACAAGAATGGCTCTCAACATGGCGCCGTTAGCTAAACAAGTATCAATGAAAGCCATTGATATTATTCGTGATAAGGGAATCAGCGCTGTTGGAAATCTTGCCGGAAGGGCTTTTCTGCTGCAAAAGATAAAATAGCATCATTGGTGCGAAAGATACCAACAGCGACGAAGTCGGTGGTGAAACCGCAAGTGCTGCCATCAACTACAGTGATGCCTGCAAAAATCAGCAAGGCAATATATAGCGCAGTGGAAGAAAAACTAGCGTCGTCGGCTGCTTCGGTGACTCCGTCGCCATTGACAGCTTCGTCGGTAACAGATAACTCTATCATGAACGCGATAGCAGGAAGTGGTTTGAAACAAAAACGAAAACGAAGATAATTACAAAGAGTTACACAATTGAAAACACTAGTATGTTATAAAATGTCTAAACGAACAGCTGATCCCGCTCTTGATATGGAAGCCCCAGTGGGCAAAGACGATTCCGTCCGTGATTATCAATACTATTCATATCATGCAATACAACCCGACTTACGATCGCGAGTTGAACTTCAAGTTCAAGATACCAGTAAATACTTTTTGCCGTGTGAAACATTTATTTAAATCGAGAGAAAACTCGTAACAAATGTTGCAGCTGATGCCCCTTATGAAGATGATCAAAATGTCCGAGTTGGTTTTGTTAATAATGGCATAATGGCGTTATTTGAATGTGCAAGATATCTCATTGATAGAAAAGAAATTGAATCAATAGAACGCGAGGTTGATGTTGCAACAACAATAATCGGACTAACAAGATACTCTGATGATTATACAAGATCGGCTGGTCCGTCTATGATGTTTGCAAAGGATACCTCTGATAATGCTGACCACCTTCAATACATTAAAGTGTTAACACCGCAAGACACTTCAGTTGCTAACCAACAAGAAGCAGCTAATCCAGAACGTCGAACTAGACCCGGAGCTGCGTTTGATATTCTCGGAGGCGTTAACAATAATTTCAATTTAGGGCTTGCAACACAAAAATTAGCATGGCAAGGACAGCATCGATATTTTTCATGTGCAATTCCACTCCATCACATATTTGGATTATGCAGAAATGTCATAGAAGTCATCTATGGAGCTAAACACACCATTACGCTAGTGCGAAGAGGCGACGACAACGATGCAATTTGGCGTACTGGTGTCACTGAAGGTAAAGTTGTTTTGCGTAAAATAGTATTGTGGATGCAAGTAATGACCCCATCAATCGCCATAGAAGAGCGGCTACTTTCAATTATGGAATTAGGCAAATCATTGCTCAGTTGGCTAACAACAACGACTGATGTCAAACAGGATAATGTTGATGGTACATTGACATGGCACTTGGCATTAAAACAAGGCGTTTCAGCCCCACGTCATATATCTATTGCGCTACAGAATCGGAATCGATTAGGCTCCCAAAAACGCAGTCATATAATATTTGATCAATTAGTTGTCAGGGAGGTTTCGCTGAGAATAAAAGGACAACAGGAACCAACCGAGGATATACAACTTGATTACAACAATAACTATATAGCACGTGTATATCATCGAATGCTGTCATATATGGGTCGTGATCAAAACGTTGATACTGCTTTGTAAATATCGCAACTTGATTTTAAGAAATTGTATCCGATTATTACTTTTCGCTGGAACATCTTGATTTAACAAGGCAATCCGTCGTCGACATACATTTTAGGGCTCGTGTAACCCCTGGTGGTGTTGATTATAGAGCGGTTGCTATCATTCTCAGCGAAAAATCAATGCTACTTGAAGGCGCTGGCGGACGAATGAGAATTGCTGATGCACCAGTGGAAAATATGTAAACAATTCACAATTAGATCAATTGAAAGCATAAATGTGTTTACAATAAAATGCCATATAGTGTTGTTAGTGTCAAGCTGACTGGTGGCCAAGTCAAAAAATTAAAATCAAAATCCGCTAAAGAATGTGGAACCAAAATAACGTTGAAACCAGCGCAGATGTCCGGCGGTACAAATAAATTATCATTAACGGATCGTCAAATAACACATTTCAATTATGCGCTAGAGAATAAGCGGGGAATTCAAATTGTATTTTCTAAGGCTGCAGTCGCCAACATGATAAAATCAGGTGGTATATTCCCATTGTTAGCTGCAATACCAGCATTGATTGACGAAGACAGTTCTGGTCTTATGAAATTCAATGCGCATAATTTTTTTCCAGATAAATAACAAAATAAATCCTCTTGATCCCCCGGTTTCATCATTCGGGAGAATGAAAGACATCCTGTAATAATAAAGTGTTCATGATGGTGATGATGATGACGATGATGATGATACATATTGTGCTTGCGATAAAACTGATAGATGTGCTCGTCATGCTAGCTACAATAACAATAATCATCAATATCATCATCGTGATCATGTAAGATAGATTAGATAGCATTGACGTTAGTATTAGTGTTATTATTAGTATTAGCAATTGCATTAAGAAATGGAAACTCAGCAACAATAGCAATGGGTTCTTTTGAAGTAGCAGAGCAAACATATTTATGTAATATAAATTGAAAAGTGTGTAGTTTGGATTTTTAACATAGCTTTAACCAGTTTTCAGTCATATCGACACGATCGACACGATCTCTGCTGTCTTATTGCTATTTCAAGAACTGGACCTTCATGTCAAAGACAAGTAAAATAATTTCCCATCCAGTCATTTCGTCCTGACACCAGGCCGATCAATCATAATACAAACCTATTAAAGCTGAGAGCCTAACAAGGCAGCTGCGAGCACCATTTTAATGTCCTTGGTATGACACGGCTTGGGTTTGAAGCCGTGATCGCCCGTATCTGAGGCGGACTCTCTAGGATCAACATACTAGAAAAGAAATGTTTTAAACAAGTTTGAAAGTGAGATACTTGAAATACGTTTCACGCATAAGCATACCTTGTCATTGTTACTGTTACATCATATGTTGTTGGTATCAACACAAAATGCACCATACGAAATGGTATGTTAAAGTTTTTTTTATACCACGAGTGTATGCCATATGCTGTAGCAAATGAATAACATTTTTATCAATAATTAATATACGTCATAATATATGTATATTTTAATATATTTAACTTTGTAACCCATAATACTATCATTCAGGTCAGAAACTTTATTGTTGGTACTCTGCGAAAATTCGAACGAAGGACCACTGCACCACTGGTTAACGACACGTATCGGATTGCCTGCTTCACCAGCCCATTCTCCATCACGACGAAGTGCACACAAAAAAAGAGATGCTTCTCAGTTGGTACTATAGGCGATTGTTTATAGCTGACTAACCAGTATGGCGAAATAGTAATTTATTATTCTTCATCATTTCGGATTCGCATGAATGCAACGGAGGTATATGAGATTAAGTATCATGATATGCAAGTATTACCCAAACTGAATGGAAAGCGATACTGCTAGATTCAAGAGTGGAATGCATGAGTATACTTGACATAGTACATATTTTGTATTTAAAAAGATCTTTTAATGGTTATATAATGTTTAATTCGTATCCTCCGGAGATTTGTACACATGTCCACAGGTAAACGATATTCATTCCTTCACTAAGTCATAATGTGAGTGTGTCGATTTCATATAACACAGATTAATTAGTATGATGATATATACATAACTATATTTTTGTATTCTTAATGTTACCAAATCTCATAAAATGTATACTGCAATGAATTGACAAAAATGTTTTAAACTCTGTTATGGAACAACAATTATAAAACGGTTTCGATTGGCCGGCTAATCTAGACTTCGCGTAGCCGACAGAGTTAGGCCTTGTCTACCTAGCATGTGATACTGGGATTCAGCATCCTGCGGGGAGAACACATCATCTAGTCAACAAGCAGAAAAGCGTTTCACAGCAATGCTCCCGTGGAGCCCTGAGAGCACAATCAGACACGTACTACGCCCTGGTCAACGAACTGTGCGCATCTTAATTTACAGAGATGATGCAGAAATAACCCATATGAGATCCGACTTATTAGAAAAGGAACTCGTCATATACTGCATGGTCATTGCTGCCTTCACAAAGACCCTACTTTCGGGAGAAGGCGAACCTTGTGAAAGCGGCTCTGGACACACTTTGTTTTGGAGAGAACGAGGGTATTAAGAGCACTGACACACTGATGCTGCTGATGCGGTGAAGACAGCACCGACTGGCAAATTAGACTTCCCAAAGGAGTACACGACAGATTAGTGACCATGAAATTCCAACGTCAATAACGCAAGCCGCAGCTTTCTAACCTTTACAAAGTTTCCCTCCATTGTAGTGTTATTATAATGCACGCTAAGTATACCACATGGACACTTATTCGAGGTCACATTCTCTCTGCTGCTGTTTATTAAATAATATATGTAATGGTTGGCTAAGCATTAACAAATATATGGACATGATAAAGACTAACGGAGATTAAGGAATGTATAAAAGTCCGTGATTCTGTCTGGAAAATAGTACAAGAACGACAAGACTCTCCAGTTGATTTTGCAGAACGCACAAATTAATTATTCATACTTGTTACAAAAGTTTAAAAAAAAAAATCAAACTGCCAATTAATAGACTCTTCTCCCTGAATTGAAGCAAATTGTTGATCAAACTACCAACATTGCTGAAGCACAGTTACATACGCAAGAAGGTAATGTTGATCATATCCTTGACATAGTCAAGGAAGAAATACCTGAAGAAAAAAAAACCAGAATAAGTTATACTATTCTGAACATTTTACTAATTAGAATATTAATGCAATTACAAAAATGATAATCCGATTGATCTAGCTGGTTTTGCATTTGCTGGTTTTAGTCATAAGGAAAGATACTTAAAAGCTAAACATAATAAATCTGCAGGCAGAGATACCTGGTAAAAGTAGATAAATCACGTAACATATGACATAGATCGAATTTTAAAAAAAGATGCAATATTTATGACATATATGAATACAATAATAACATTTTGAAATAGGTTTTAAGATTCAACAACACCATAGCACACATTATCAACTACCTCCGCAGAAGCCTCAAAATAACAACATGAAAAATCAATATCTTGCAGAAAAGAGAAAGAAGAATGAGATGATGCATCTGGTACTACTTGTAGTGGTATTTCTTTAAGAAATGGTCTTATTGACTGCCATAATACTACTCTTTCAGACATAGCACGATTAAAAGTTCTCATAGGATGAACGCGGGTGGAAATAATTCTCCGGAAAAAAATAATAAAACCGTTGATATTTGTAGATGATTATTTCAAGGCAGTATCATGGATATCGGCGTATACCGGGAATGTATCGTCAAACACGTTGATGGGTATCATAGTGACGAACTGTCTGATTAGATATAACGATAACAAAAAATACAATGATCATACATCAACGACACCGTGGACCAGTATTGGTCTGAGTAAAAATTCACGATTATCAGTTTAAAAAGCAATTTATCGGAATGGTCTTGGTAATGTTATTCAATGTTTTTTGCAATAGATATTAATGATGAATGATGATAGTGTTCAGAATGTGTAATTATAAGCAGCAGGAATTAGTGTATTCACAACCAGGTGATTTTGAATATGCAGCTAGACCAACTGATGCCATGGATATTATAAATGATCTCAACGCTACTTACAACTTAAAATTTATAATATGTGCATCAATGTTGCATGGTCCAGACAGAAGATGTTCATGTCCAATCCCACTATCTCACATTTTCGAACTTTGCAGAAATGTTAGACAGATTATCGTTGAATATAAATATGTATTAGTCCTTGCGAGAAAAGGTGATGATAATAATGCAATTTGGCGAGGTGCTGCTGTCGCTCAATTTTAAGTAAATATAACACAACTCTTTTTGTTTATGCCAGTAATGACTGCATCCATAACGGAGGGGGGAACATAAGTGTCATTTATGGATATAGATTGAAAATCATTACAACCATGGCTACCAACAACAACAAATATCAATCAGGCTAATAGTAACCGTATATTTACTTCGCATTTGGCATCACTACCATGCATTTCTGTGCCACTATATATATTTGATGCGCTACAAACAGGTTCTCAAGAGCGAAGTCATAGGATACTAGATAAACTTGGAGTTGCCAAGGTCTCGATAATTTTGAACAAAACCAAATATCACGTGCTTATCTTTGTGTGATAACAGTTACACGGCGTGATCAGAATGTAGATACTGGTCTGCATATATCACAATTAGATTTTACAAAAATGTATCCGATTTTTTACTTTTCATTCGATCATCTTGATTAACCAAACACAGTGTTGTTCATGTAAATATCCGCTTAGCAAGAGTTCGAGTACTACATTCAACAATTGTCTGATCACGATGAATCGCAGTGTCATCGTCGTATGTTGACATATGTTGCTTCCTCAGGGATTATACTACACCCTAAGAGTGTCTGAAAGGATTGAACTGTAATAATTGTGGCCATCGTAATGGTCCTCGTTGACACATTCGTTCACACGCAGAGGCTACTAATGTTTCTGTCTTTGTTGATAATGGTTCTGCTTGTTTGTATCTGTCTGTAACGTCAAAGAGGTTTTACGCGTAGTTGTATGGTATTTGACTTCATCATATTTTGATCGTAGCATGTGACACAAATACAAAACCCGCCTGATGAATTTTATTGTTAACAGGGACATCAAAATGCGCATATTCGATTATTTTAGATCGTGGTAGATACATTTGTCCAATTGCCTGTCGTGATAACAAGTTTTAATCAGCAGCACAACTTCTGGGTCTAAAATGTTGCCCTTGTGCAATATGTTTAATCAGATTTGTTAGTGAATCAACTCTCTTTGCATAACCAAATGAGGTTCTGTGCGTCTTGGTATGTGTCTGTCTTTTTATTATATATCGTATCTATGTCTAAGATGAATTGGGTATGATACATGGTATCAGTTTAATTCTACGTTTCTGACAAAAAAATTGGATTTTGTAAATATGCAGCTCAAACATTATAAAGATATGATTTAAACGAATTAATACTGGATTGTATAATGTTGAGTTAATCGTTTGGACTTTTACAACCAATCATTTCATTATGTCAAGTATGACGTTTAAAGGAGAAACATATTAACTTTCCGTCGTTTACTTAAAAGGTTTATGAGATGGTATTATGTATATGATTGGATTTGTTAAAACAAGCGTTACTAGATTTATAATAAAAACATAAAAATGTTATGGAGAAAAAAACAGTTACATCTTACGGAAATGTATCATCTACACAGAACCCAGTGACAGTTTAATTGCATTTTATTATAACTTAAATATTAACTTAGCACAAATGTTGAAAGAGATAGAATCAAAAACAGAATAAAAAATCAACTTTTTATATCAATATACTAATTATATTGTGAATGTAAACATATTCTATAAAAATATTGACAATACAGATATTTTTAAAACCATTTTCCTACACAAATTGAAAAATTTAGTGCACAATGATAAACATATTGTTAAATATGTTTCTAAATCTGACAGAAGATACTTGTGAATTATTATTCCTGCCTCAATAAGCGTGTTAAATTGAGTAATGTATGGTATGCAATGTTACGGATATTTGATTACATCTTTTTAAAATCTGTGCAGTCTGGACAAATAACCACTGTTTTTGCCAACTCGTTCACAACGTTTTACATGCAAGGTGACACTCTTAAGAATTTCCGATAGTTCATTTTAGTGCAGTGCTCAAAACTACTTCCTTGTCTTAAATATTGTAACATTTCGCTTAAGGGTTTTTCATGCATGCAAAAGGTACTTACTGATCGTAGCGCTTAAGTTCCAGAGAGTTCAGAATTTCACCCCAAACTAGCCAAACACAAAAATTGTCCTTCAATCTTAGCAAGATTCCCACCCTTCTCAAAATATATATCATCCCCGCTATCCTACTTCAAACATAACATGGTCAGTGCCTCATTTCCATAAACCATTTTAAAACTTTTGCTAGGTGACATTCCATTACAACATGATTGTTATCTTAGTGTTTAAATTCTGTAGCAAAGATATGTTGAGTAATTCATTGGGGATAATAAAGAAACATATCAATACAATTATGATGTACTCAACGGACTATGTAGAACATAAAATTAACTGTACAGAATGGTACGTATTGGAAAATATAAACAAAATAGGTGATATATTTTTTATTTTATTTGATATAATCAGTTAAAAATGTGCAAAATAATACAAGTTCATCTTCACGATTAATATTCACGAAACGTTTATATGCACTGACAACACTAAAGCCATCACTTGTACAATAATAACACACTATTTTACCAGAAATGAACATAAGATAACCTCAAAACAACCAACAGGATTTGTTGGA
This sequence comes from Unio delphinus, assembly GCA_029339505.1. Classification (NCBI taxonomy): domain Eukaryota; kingdom Metazoa; phylum Mollusca; class Bivalvia; order Unionida; family Unionidae; genus Unio; species Unio delphinus. Next base: position 1,620,699 of record JAQISU010000086.1, on the reverse strand, counting down.
CCCTGCTATATATAAACTGTATTTATAGAAAAGTAACAATTATGTTTGATATAAAAATACAAAATAAATGCAGCACATTGTATACAATTGTCATGATTAGTTTCCGTAACACCCCTATATCCTACTTTTCTTTTTAAAGTTTGTGCTGTGTATTGATGCTCTCTCTCTCTCTCTCTCTCTCTCTCTCTCTCTCTCTCTCTCTCTCTCTCTCAACGTTCAATTGACTTTAATGTGCATATGGTAATAAACATTTATTCTTTATATGTACAATTATGTACACGTTACAACAATTGTATCTTGCCCCGACTTGCCGAGTGGTGTAAACCGCGTATCGTTGCAGATCACTGCCATCTCACCTCTGTCTGCGTGTGTTCGAGTCTAAGATTTGGCAAATGTAGTTATGTGAGAATGCTTTTACCAGTAGCTTCTCTTGGGTCAGTGGTTCTTTCCGATATTTTTTTCCGGGTTCTTCCTCCACCAACAATTCTGGCCGCCATGTACAGCCTATATTGTGCTGAAAAACGGCATTAAACCTTAATAACAAACAAACAAAACAATTTTGCCAAGAAAAAAATGTAAGGTATATATGTACAAAGGTTGATATCAAACTCATTTGTTTGGGTAAAAAAGAAGGCCTCTTTTAATTATACTTGAGAACATTTCTGGCAGAATGCATGTTATGTAACAGGTCTTCAATATGGGCAACATTCTCTCCTCTCAGAGTTTGTTATCAAACCGAATCCTCTCCACGTGTATTCCTTTGTTTGACTGTACAACAACAGCACACCTCTTACGATTAGTCACGGCTAACTGTCCTTGTACATATTAGTAGTATGGGTGATTAACATTTAGTTTAATCTTGCCATTTCTAACACCACATTGTAAATCACATTTCTGTGCTGCTTCAAGGGGTATCAAATAACTTTACTTGAATTGGGATATCACTTCAAGAATACCATTCATGTATTTACAATGTTCACAATGAACCAGATAATCTGGTCTAGAATCTAAAACGATAATCAATTGACATATCCTGTCTGTGTTCTTTACGAAATTTTTCAGCTATTTCATAGTATACTTGTTTATATTTTCCACTGTTATTTGTTCATTTTCTAGATATGCCGTGTTTACTTATTAAACTATCTGAAGGTGAGTTACACTGATACGCTATCTGATGAGATCGTAACCGTGAAACCACCTATACTTTGTTTTACTTTGCTTGTTTGTAACTGGATTTTCTGAGACGATGTATACAACTGTTCTTAGGATATCCGAGTATAATCAAAGATATTTCACAAACAAGATCTCAGACGTTTGTAAGAAGCATCATCCACGCTCTGGCCATGAGATACGTTACACAATGCATTTTTCATCGTTCTGCCGGCAGTCTTAAGATTGTAATCACTCGACTTGCTTTTTGAAATTTTTATTTAATCGCTTGTCATATGAAAATGACTTTGTACATCAGTCTAATAGTTGCTGAATGAAAATGCATACCAGGTTCAACTCCGTCCCTTTATATAGTAATATGCTTGAGTAGAAATATTGGCGTCTTTACTATCATCAATCCTATATTTGTTATTTCCAGAAATATAAACGATATTTATATTCCCTATATCTTCCCATTTAATGGTACCTTCATAGCATTAATTATTTGTCGATTTTCACTATTGAAAAAATAGTGAAATTATATCATTGATTTCATTTTCACCTTAATCTGGCAGCTTCTAGACCCAATCTTCGTTGTAGGATTGGTAGTGTTTTTATTGTATCCCTATTATATAGAGCGATGATGCATTGTTTCATTACCTCTGACTCACTTCTAAACAAAACAGAAAAACGTTCAGATGTGATCAACATGTCATGTCAATATAATCTAAGATTGTAAGTAAATAGGTTCAAAAGTAAATTATAATATCCAGTAATGGCATGAAATCATATCAAAAATTTTTTTTTTGACATTTAGTGTGCCTATACATTTTTATATTGAATTTATCATGCTATTTAAATGTACACATGGGATGTAGGATGTATATTTTGATATTCACATTCTTTAACATATAGTCTTTTAATTTTCCGATAACCCGGAACAGCTGATCCGTTATGGAATAGTTGAAGGTTTAGTTGACTTCATATTAATACCAAAATGTGCGAGTGTGTTGTATAGTTATATGTAAGGTAATTGGTAAGGATGTATGTTTATATTTTAAGCTGCTCCATCTGCTCGGATAACTATTTGCTTCTATAGGATATAATTAAGTCAAATGATTATTACTAGTATTCATGCCATTCATTGACCAACTCAATGACATTGATTCACATTCACATAGCCAGGCATCAAAACCATATCATTATAGTGAATCTGTATTCAAATCCATAGGGTTGAGAACAGTTAAAACCAGTATCACAACAATTGTAAAAACCTTCAATATTTCATGCGCATAATTTAATTTATTTTTATGGGATTGTACTTACCAGTTTAATTTTAACCTGGGCATATATACAAGTCGCTAGTTTAACATCACGATTAAGAATAGGGTTCCTAATTACAGTAATACCTCGAACAATCGCGAGGTTAGGGTCCAGAACCCGTCGCGAACCAGGAGGATTCGCGAATGTTTGGTACGAGTCACTAAAAATGCTAATAAATGCTTATTTCTAAAGTTTAAACCCTAAACATGACCCAAATCATGCTCCCAAAGCACAATATTTTTTTTGTTTTAAAGTTATCTTAACACATCACCCTGAAAAAAAATGGATGTCGTAAACGTATAGTATAATATCGACTAATTGGTATTAGTCAGAGTTTCCTCTGACCCTTCAAACCCCAATTTTGATATTTGTACATATGGGGTAGCCGTTTACTTGCCGGCCCAGCAAAGTTGAATCACCTTTCATCAATATTAACCCGCATTGAATCGATAGGAATATTATTTCTTTTTTCAATTATCTGAAATAAAACTACCTGCCGTTAATTTTTAAGTTGGTTTTATTTCCTACCGAACACAAGAAATGGCGTATTGTTGACGTGACTGACTGACCTCTGATGTCATTAACGTGTAGGATGCGAGATTATTGTAGTCACGTGACTAAGAATGCAAAAGATTAGATCAGGTCAAAATTCAGCAATGATGTACTTTCGTCTCGTCTATCAGCGGATTAAAGAGGTAACAAATGCTAAACTCACGATTATTAAGAAAATAAATTATATCTCTATCGATTTCATGCAGGTATATATCTATTAAAGATCGTTCAAGTTAGCGGCTGGAGTCGGTGAATTCCAACGTTTCCTTAAGGAATGCATTCTGACCCTTCAACCCAACATAAATGTCCAAAAATGGTTATTTGCCACACTAGCGCATTTATAGTACAGTAAAAATATAGTAATAATACCCCAACAATAATTAATTGGCTTCCTTTTTAAATTTCACTAACAGTAAGGTAAAACCATGTAACGAATGGGAAATATTTCGAAGATCTGTGAAAAAAATCGGTGATGCAATTGAGTTAGGTTCCAATAAAAATTTCGTGAGTCGGTAAATTCGCGAATCCTGGAAGGCAAATGTTCGAGGTATTACTGTATTATCCTGCAAGCTCGCGATTAGTATATGATATAGAAGACAGTACTGCCTTGAGCGATAATTGAAACTATCCTTACGGTAAGGGTATAGAAAATATTTCCTCATTATGTAGTTATGCTCCTTAATTTTCTCATGTTGATCCTATGCTATCGTCTCGTTTAAAAATTGTCATTTTCTTGAAAAGAACGTTATAGCACTGTCTTGTTATTTTCTTACTAAGGTAATATCAAGCTATTCCAGTTATTAGAAATACGATTTCTTAATCTCAGTTCAATATAATTCCATATCAATGACCCATGGGTTTGAGTACAGTCAGTTGCATAATAAATCCTTGTTTTAGATTTTGTGCTGTATCAACAAGATTCAGAAAATATATATTTAGTCAGTTATTATCAAACTAAAAACTAGAAACGTAATGCACAAACTTCATCAACATTTCATGATTTAACATAACCAGATTAAATTTCATTGATTAGTACATTACTGGAATAAATTGGATGTTAATTCAATTATAGTAATGCATGAAGAATATATAATAATGTTTTATACCAGTAGACGATTATTTTTCTTACATCTTCGACAGTGACCATCATCTGTGCCATACTAAATAGTTCAAACCACACCAACACCTAAGAAACATGCGGATTAATAAAATCAACATGTATAAAGTCTTTTAAACCCTCGACAATTCCGGTGATATTAATACCATTTTCCTAGACAGTGATGGAACATAGAGTGCAGCATGATGAATATATTTTGTGCTCCTACTTGTCTTAACTATATTCTAGATTCTCACAGCAAATATTTGTGTATTATTTGTCCTGACACAAAGATTTGTGTTTACTTGTTTTTATAGATGTCTTGTTTTGTATTCCTGACGTTTGATTTCAGCAAAGACCCATTTGTAGAGCTTATTAAAATATACACCGATTTCTACCAAATTGTTCACAAGATTTTGCATGAAACGTACACTTTCAGCCAAACCAAGATTCTCTACCGGCTTGTTCTGCATACTCCCTGTCTTAAATATAGCAACATTTCCTCAGATTCATTTAACTGTGCGTGTTAGTTGCTGCGTTGTCTGAGACGATGTATGCACGTTTTTGTTAGCGCAAATATCAAATATATTTCACAAAACAAAATATGACAATTTTTATGAACATATGAGATCTAGTGTAATATGTTACGAAAGGAACTTTGTAAGGTTTTCGATGTAGCAAGCAGCCTTTAAATTGTGGCTAACGTAGTGCTCTACGAAATATAACACATGTTGATATATATATATATATATATATATATATATATATATATATATATATATATATATATATATATATATATATATATATATATAGAGAGAGAGAGAGAGAGAGAGAGAGAGAGAGAGAGAGAGAGAGAGAGATAGAGATATGGAGAAGATGAGAAAAAAACAGGTATTCCATTGTTGTTTTATGCGCTCCTACGAGTTTCAACTCTGTACTTTGTTTCGTCTTCATCTGCTTGGTTTGAATAAGACTGACTTGAATATCCTTAATTTCAAGACAAAGAATCTCTAAACGTTGTATATATGTTGCATGCAGCGCATTCAATGGTATTATCATCGCATCAATCATTTTCACTATTATTGCTTTAATTTTAATATTGATATCATCCTTACCAATAACACTAGACCAATCCTTCGTTGTATAATTTGTAGTTTATTTCTTTGACCACTATTAAATAACGTGTAGGTTGTGTTTTCTTTACCTCTGCGTCACTTCAAAACAAAATTATTTATATATTAAGTGTCAGGTCATGACAATATGGTACAATATATGATGATATGCATTATGGACATATTACAACATATATATCAGTGTTGTACATTTCGTGGGTCTAAACCCTAACAGTTCAAATTCAATAACACTCGGCTCTGTGTCGTTTGCTACTAAAAAATGACAAATTATTTCGGCCTAAGAATATTTCCATGGCACCGAATCCAAAAAATCACACAAACAAATCAAACATTTGCTTAAAACCGGTTCGCTGTCCAACGCATACTCCAAATGTATTACAATATTGTTAGTCCGCATATTTAGTATTGCACAATATTGACTGTTGCGGAACTAAAGCAAGTATTTGTATAGAAATGCAAAACACTGGACTGTCCGATTCAGAAAGTACTTTTATTGAATTAACAGCAAATACATTTCAATGTTTGTGATTTGTTGTGGTTATGTAAAATTCTGAGTCTGAGGTAAATAGCATTATAAAAAGAATAGAGAAGGGTTTCCATGTACCTTTAGTAACAAAGAACAGTCTTTTTTAAAAAATACAGTTGTGTATAATAGTGGTTTGCTTAAATTGGCAGTATTTACGGTAGAAAACCATTAACTTACGCAATGGAATCAATAAGTTGGGATTTAGTAGATACCGTTTATGTGTCCATAGTGGAAAATAATATTAGCGTGATACGCGGGAAAATGTATGGAATGAATAACCTAGGGTAGAGCAGTTAAATAGTTCCTAATACTGTATTTTCTATTTCATAACGTGCTGGCAGTACAGAAATATGATGTTAATGAAGAAAAAAACAAGCAAAGGTGCGATTAATTAACCTTTTGGCAAGTTGTTTCATCTGTGGTCGCTAATTGATTAATTGATTCGAGCAAATTTACTAAATGAAAGCAGACACGTCTAAATTTCCAATTTATAACTCGTTATATGGAAGTCTTTGAAAATTTGGGGAAAACATATGACCTCCCGCGAGATTCGCGTTTTGGTTTTGACACCGCTCGGTCAAGTGAATAACCCTGTGCGTGTAATAATATCAATATTTCAATATTTTCTTGATAATATAAACAAGTACTGCTAATGAATCCCCCCCACACACACACACACACACACACACACGCACACACACATACACACATATATATATATATATCCACTTCCTTGAAACGTTTACAAATCCTTGAATTATAGCCTTAATAATATAGGTCTTAACATTGCCTGGCAGTTAATTGTATATAGTAAGTTGTTCGATGTTTATAAAATTTGAGCAGAGAATATGTCACTTGAAAAAGCATTTTGTAAAGTAATTTGATGTAATGCTCATTATTCGTCTTGAGTTATGCAGCTGTAAAGTAAAAGCGTTAACATCGACGTAGTGTGTTTCTTCTCCAAATAAAAAAACGTACGTTGGCATTAGGAAACCTCAGTGCTTAAAACGAGCAAGTTCAAATAAGATTTACTCTTTTCGATTCATCACGCGTAGGAAAAGGAGCTTAGTATTATAATTTTATTTCATTCATATACCACTTAGACTCATTTTCCGTCTACTGATGTTTTTTGTTATATCTCTTCTTTGGCCCTAACACATCCAAATATGTCATCTCTAGCTCGCTAATGTCTTTTGTATTAACTATACCTGACAGTTGTGACTCCATTTGTATTAATTTTCAAGTCAATTGACTGAGAAGAAAATTTGAACAACGACATGATTACCAATATGCTTATGTTTCATTTCAGTAAATATATTATGGAATGTTTGTCTATCCCGTCCAGATTCATTTTAAGTGATACATTAGTATTATCAAAATATTTTCGATCAATTGTGTTAATATTCGCATTTCTCGCTTTGCATTAACGATGTCCTGCAAAGTTTGCTGAGGGATTTATGTATGCACGAATTTGTGAGTGTGCTTCCTTTTTAAGGGAATTTTGACTATTTTGTGATATATTTACCTTGTGTCTAACTTAGTACTTAAGTTTGACAAACACTATGTAAAAATCAATTAACGCGGTACCAATCGTGTAGAAGACAAACACAAATATTAATGAGAAGAACACAGTTCAAACGGATTTAACGAGCCTATAGTTGTGTTCCCTCATCTAGATATGTTGATGAGTCAAAGTCGTTCAGGAATATATATATATATATATATATATATATATATATATATATATATATATATATATATATATATATATATATATATATATATATATATATATTTATATATATATATATATTTATATATATATCTATATATATCTATATATCTATATATATATATATATATATATATATATATATATATATATATATATATATTACCCTCTATCCCTCTCTCACAGTCTTTCTCTCTCTCTTTCTCTCTCTATCTTTCTCTCTCGCTCAAAAGTAAATAAAACAATGAACACACATATATTTGAGGTTGTTATTTGAGTTAGTCACATATGCAATTTCAAAAGCAACAACACGAATTGTTTACAATACAATCCACGTTATCTTCGTTTTAAGTCATCAACAGCAACGTTCCAAGCTATCTGAAAATTCTCCCGAATAATATCATGATGTAATTATGTTATTAAGTTACACCTAATAAAGTAACAGCTTCAACACAGTAATTAAATTACACCTAATAATTGCAAAGACATGATCAACGTTTGATGAAGTAACAATGCCCCCGGAGTAACTTGAAATCGTGATGTCATTCTTTGAACAGGTAAAGCATGACGTAAAGTGTTAAGATAAACTTTGGACACTTTAAACGCGCAGCGCATGCTAGTTTCGGATGATTTATTTTGTATCAAAAAAAAGACATAACAGACTTTTAGTTGCTATCAACAGTCGCTTAAGCAGTTACTAACATGAGAATGTGAGAATAGGGTGAAAAGTTCATAGTATACATACGTACAAGGACAGGTGTACAGCGACCTATTTCATGCTTCAATGTAAAGGTCCGATTGAAAGCACAAATCAACTCACCGTCGAACTGTTACCATCACCGAGTTCGATTTGCAAATATTAAGTTATGTTCAACTTTCCCATCGTCTTTGTGCCTCTTATATCATTCTCAATTTTATTGCATGTACTTATCTGTGCTAATTAATTTTTTTTGAATCACAACTTGCTTAAATCTGTTTTTCAGAACATGAAATCCTTTGGTTTATCAGCATTGATTTTGTTGGTTTTCGTCGTAAAGGATATGCTTTCGATTTTTCCAGAAAGGTAAATTATTTTTGATAGCTATCAATTCGTTTTCAGGTTCTGGTCTCGCTTATTGTAATTTAGATCAACATATCTGTAGTGGTTTCTTATCTTAACTTCGATTAACTGTCTTCGAGAGACGATGGTGTTGCTTTCGTTTTGGGTGTCCTATCTGCACCTTTGCGAGTGGCTGAAGAGTCCGACCCTTGAGTGACAGTCTCTGTTGCACTTGCTGAAGGTGTATGCTGATGCTTGCAGAGGATGTTCTTGGTTCGCCTTCCTCCTGGCTCTCTTTGCAGCGACGTTTGTGTTTCTCATCTCCTCAGCTTTCTGAGTACCCTGTCTGACAACAAGACGCCACGCGACATAATGCGCCGCAAGCATCTCAGGTGGAAGCTGTTGAGTTTCCTCACGTGACTCGCATAGGTGGTCCACGCCTCGCTGCTGTAAAGGAGTGTGCTAAGCACGCATGCCTGGTAGACGCGCAGTTTGGTCTTCTCGGTGAGGATGTGATTGTCACAGACCCTCTGGTTCAGTCTCGCCATAACTGCTGATGCCTTGGCAGTCCGGCCATTTACATCAGTATCAACGGAGAGCGAGTTGGAGATGGTGGACCCAAGGTATGTGTAGTCCTCAAAAACTTTGAGGTTGTACCCATCAATGCCGATGGTGGCAGAGGAGTCTGCGTCCTGAACCATTACATTCGTCTTCTTCAGACTGATGGTCAGTCCAAACTCCTTGCAGGTGTGGGAGAGGCTGCATACTAGCTGCTGCAGTCCATCTTCCGTGTGCGATGTCAAGGCTGCATCATCGGCGAAGAGCAATTCACGGATGAGAACCTTTGTAACTTTAGTCATTGCAAGGACACGGGCAATCTTTAACAGCTTTCCCTCAGTCCTGGTCTGTATATACACACCCTCGCTGCAGTCCTTGAAGGCGTACTGGAGGAGAATGGAAAATAAGATGGCAAAGAGAGTTGGCGCAAGGACACAGCCTTGCTTCACTCCGCTGCTGACTGGGAAGGCCTCTGATGTTGCGCCTTTGAAGCACACTGTGCTGTCGATGTTCTCGTGGAACTATGTTATGATAGCAAGCAGTCGATGGAGACAGCCTATTTTCTTAAGAATCCTGAAGAGTCCGCTCCGGCTGACCAGGTCAAATGCTTTGGTCAGGTCGATGAAGGCAATGTAGAGAGGCATCTGCTGCTCACGACACTTCTCCTGCAGCTGTCGTAGTGAGAAGATCATTTCTACAGTTGACCTGCCTGCTCGGAAGCCACACTGGGACTCTGGGTAGACTCGGGATGCTAGGGTATTGCAGGCACGACAGGACGACACGGGCGAATGCCTTTCCAACAATACTGAGAAGAGAGATGCCCCTGTAGTTGTTGCAGTCACTGAGGTCTCCTTTGGTTTTGTATAGAGTGACAATGTTTGCATCTCGCATGTTCTGGTAGATGTGTCCTTGTCCCCAGCATAGGCAGAGGAGTTCGTGCAAAGGCTAGATTAGTGCTGGTTTCCCTATCTTTAGGACTTCAGGCGGAATGCCGTCACTCCCAGGGGCCTTCCCACAAGCGAGGCAGTCGATGGCTTTGCTATGCGCTTCCATGGTGGGTGGTGTGTCTAGTTCCTCCAAGATTGGCAGGTCTGGGATGGCATCTAGGGCGGTGTCCGTGACGACGTTTTGGGTTGCATACAGCTCAAGATAGTGCTCAACCCAGCGCTGAAGCTGTTTGCCCTGGTCTTTGATGAATTTGCCAGTCTTGGACTTGAGTGGGGCGATCTTCGAGGTGGGTGGGCCTGTTGCCTTCTTAATACTCTCGTATATGCCCCTTGCAATCCCGGTTTCAGCAGCTATCTGTATACTGGTGCAGAGGTTCAGCCAGTATGTGTTAGCGTAGTGACGGGCGGTCTTTCTGGGCATTTTTCCTGGCAGTCCTGAGGGCCTGTAATGTACCAAGGCTAGGCGCTGCCTTGTAAGCCAGGAGGGCTTTCCTCTTCGCCTCAGTCACGGGTTCCATCTCCTCCCAGCTGGCCTCATACCAGTCTGTGTTTTTGTGATCTTTCTTCCCATAGGTAGTAATGGCTGAGTTGTACACAGCGTCTCGGAGGTGGGACAACTTGGAGTCGATGGTGTCATCAGGTGTCTATTTGTTGAGAGCCTCGTGAAGTTTGCAGATGAACTGCTGTGTCATCTCTGGATTTCTTGCACAGCAGGTGTTGATACATGAGCGACCATTCTTCTTGTCGTGGTGCAGTTTCTTGGGTATTATTCGCACCTTGCTGGCCACAAGGGAGTGGTCTGTGTCGAAGCCGGCACTGTGGTAGCTGCGGGTGAGAAAGACGCTGGCTAGTTCCGCGCGCCTGGTGATGACTAGATCTAGCTGATGACAGCAGCGGGAACCTGGGTCTATCCATGATACCTGGTGTATCTCCTTGCATTTGGAGAAGGTGTTGGTCACACATAAACTGTGAGTGCAGCACATCTGCAGCAGTCGCTGGCCATTCTCGCTGTATTTGCCTCTTCCGTGCGGGCCGAGACAGGTGGGCCATGCCTCGTAGTTATCTCCCACTTGCGCATTGAAGTCTCCTAGTAGGTAGATGCCCTCGGTACTGGAAATGTTTGATATTGTTTGAGCCAAAGCCTCGTAGAACTGGTCTTTTTATTCTGGGTTTGAGTAGAGGGTTGGGGCATACATGCTGAAGATGTTGGCTGGGCCTGAGGATGTTGATAGCCGGAGGGCAAGGATCCCCTCAGTGCCTGATGATGGAGGCTCAATAAAGGCGACTAGGGTGTTCTTTACAGCGAAGCCGACACAATGCTGCCTGGGTTCGTCTGATGGTTTTCCTTGCCAGAAGTAGTTATATTTGGCTTTCCTAATGGTGCCGCTGTCGGCTAGTCGGGTCTAATGAAGACATGCAATTTCGTCATTCAGTCGGGAGAGTTCTCTGTCAATGACGGCAGTCTTCAGTGCGTCAATGATACTCTGCAGGTCAGTGATGAGTCCAGGGCACAAGGTTCTGAAGTTCCAGCTTGCGAAACGAAGAGCTGGAGTCTTCTTGTTTCCTCTTTGTATCTTGCGTGTTGCAGAGTTTTTTGGCCTGCTTGTCGAGATGGCTCTCTAAGCTCCATGCACCCAGTGAAGCAGGCAGGCCATGGCGGGTAGCACCTTATTGACTTGGGGTGGTAGCTTCCAATGAGACATTGCAATCTCTCCTAACGTCGAAAGCAGCCCCTGGCGCCACGTTCTATGATACTCGAGCTATGGCTTATCACAGGTAGACTGCTGCTTTCCGTGTTGTGCCGACGCCTTAAGACGACGCTGGAGTGTCCTCTCCAGTGGAGCTACAAAGCCTGGGCAGTCTAGAAAGGAAAATCAGCTGTTGCCCATGCATCAAATTCCCCCTTTCCACGCAGCTTGTGAACACAAGGGAACGACAAATGTCGCTACAGCTTGGCACCAACTGCGTCGCAGGAGTTGCCGGAATAACGTTGAGGTCAACCTCAGACCGCCTTAGGGACTCCGTCTCCGGAGTTTCTGTCGCGGTTTTCTCCCTTAGCCTTCCCGTGAGTGTGTATAGCCGCAAAGCAGCGGAGGTTTGGGATCAGAGTTTTCCTTCTCCTAGATGAGCTACCATCCAAGGTTTACGAGTCCCATCTACCCGAAGCGACTGGTTTTAAGGCGCCAGTGGCCGCCTTCACCCCTTCTCCTGTCAGTGAAAACATGGTCCGCCGGACTTAGAAGATAAGCCACTCGCGAAGGGCAGGAGATGAATTTTAGTTGACAGAGTCGATGAGAGTCGCAAGCCCTATGGGGCATTTTTGGAGGAGTGGAGAGCTTGTCACCCACTCCCACCCCGGCAATGTCAACCTTGGACCATATATATATATATATATATATATATATATATATATATATATATATATATATATATATATATATATATATATATATATATATACACGGATTAAATCTAAAGACCGCAGGTAAACGGCATACTTTGCTTGAGTGCTCGCATCAGATTATATTCTGTCACAAACGTGATGCTTATCAGTCGATCTGATAGGAAATTGTCCATAGAACACCTATATATATATATATATATATATATATATATATATATATATATATATATATATATATATATATATATATATATAGTTAAATAGTTCTTGCATTTCGTCTAATTTACAGAACGTACAGACCCTCAATAGAAGTGTTTCCCTTAGTGTAATGAAAATCTAATGAATGGTTCTAAAAATGTAAACCGTGAAAAGCATGAAAATGGAATTGCCATGTTTGTTGACTGTATGTTGTATTGTCATTCTCTGATGTTGTTTAATATGTTTTGCCTCTTATCAATTTTTACAACAACTTTTAGAGGAACACGGTCAAAAAGAAGAATACATAAAGGTTATAGAAGTGAGAGGATGAGATAAATGCAGAAATCCGATTAAATGTATCATAAATGTCCATTCGAATTTTTATATGATTTATCTGCACAAAATACATGCAGTAATCGTCAGAATGTTGTCAAAATAATAATTGGAAATTATTTTAAATTCATGTAATATGAATCTAGATTACATCCCGGGCATTTTATGCCATGATACGCATTCCAAGAGAAAATATTTGTATTATCAATCAATCTTAAATGATCGTTTCCTCTATACATTTAAAGCTGCTTAGAGAAGTGTCTGATTTATAATTTAAGTTCTATTCGCAAAATATGCATATATGCTAAATAAAAAAATACATGTAGATTGTTCCATCATAAAATACTTGAAACTTAAGCATACCACTAAAGAGTTTAAATTCATTGCTCGTTAGTTTGGATTTGATAATAATTATCCTCTAGGTCATATTTATGTTCATAAGATGCGATCAATGTACATGGACAAAGTGTTACGTATTTATTGACATTGCAATATTCAGTAAGCACTTGCTTATACAAGGCACCTTAATTTTATAAACAATTTACATCCCGTTTTAAGCTTGATTACGTTCGTGCACATGGTTAACAGTGACATATTTGTATACATACAATACATCAAACGGCTTGCGGAATAGCAATTGTAATCCAGAAAATTGTTTTACATTAATACTGTTCATTATACTATATGGTCAACAATTAAGTAAAATACCTTCATCTTTTAAAATGTTTAACAAATTATATTTGCCTAGACTCAGAAGTTAAAAAGTAAGAAAATCTATTTCACGTGAACAAAGTCTAAAATAATACTAAAGGTTATATGACAATCTTGAGGTTAATCCGAATGAATTACATGTAGGTACCAAACCTGAGTGTATTGATGTGCCGGGACAGTTAAATATGGTAATAGCCTAAACTTTGATATGTCAACAAAATGTCAAACATTCCTTACAATGAATGCACGTTAATCCCAATATTAATATTAATGTCAAATTTGATTTACAGTAAGTACGTAGAAAAACTAAATCCTCTCTAAAGAAAACTAAGGACAACGAAATGACCGATTTCACCTAGATGCTAGCATATAATTTTGAGAAGGGTCGTCATAAGTTTGTTTCCAGGAAATAAAAGGTTATACATAATCTTATAGATCTAGGCTAATCATAATGGCAATTTGCATAAAACTGTACGCCACATTTCATTCTGGAGATGTCAAATAACTTAATCAAGGGTGTGTGCTTAATTCAATCCTAATAAACATATTTATACAAAGTAATATTAGACATTTATTCCCAAAGCTGATTTTCCAAGACAAACGAGATAATTAACGCATGATAATGGTTTTTAAAAAACAACCAAGTCAACCTTTATACATTTTCGAATTTGGGTTGATGTTTAGGAGAATCTCGCACAGGACGGTTCATTCGTTACCATGTCATCTTTACGGGAGTTACAGATCAAGAACGGGTGAATAGCGGAAAAAAGAAATCTCAAAATTGCAACACGTCTGAGCATCAATAAATCCAAACTTAGTCTCCTTCCAGATTAAATACATCGCATGAACTTGATGTATTAAATTGCCTGCTTAATTCCATTCATTTTTAGGGGGTTGGTTGCCAGTGGCATATGCTTTTTATCTGCTCGAGAAGTGGACCTGACCACAAGCAAAGGAGTCTAATACTGTTTTGCAGATTGGCTTCTGCTGGCCAAAGGCTATGCGAGTAAACCCAATCAGAAACACAGGAATAAAGACCTCATGTGCCGTATACGATGTACTACATTATTTTCTTGCAAATCCATGGTCTGCAGAGGATTGGGTTCTGCCAGATGACGTTTACCCAAAACACACTAATAATGCTGGTCAAATCTGAAATTACCATACCAGATCAGTCATCAAGGAATACGCCTACCGTTGTCGTCCAGGACGGAGCTGACACATTTGCTACTGGTAATTCGCATACAATCAGAGCGAGTTACAGCAGAAAACTGAAATGGGATATTTCTTATGTTATACTTCTTCCACTTCGGGACAGTTTATGTTATTCAGCATCGTCTCCAGGTAAATTCAAACTCTAGTGGAGAATGGACGACTCAAAGAGTTGACATATGAAATCGAAAACTACACATTGCTGATTATGGGACTTTGTGAAGTCAGATGGAAGTCTCATGAAAAACACCAAACTGAAGATGGGCATATATCCAGTATAGTCGAGTATATTCATCTCCATGAATAGAGTAGGTATCATTGTGAATAAAGTCATCAAGGGATCTGTACTTGACAGCCGAAGGTATCTAGCAGAATAGATTCCGTTCGTCTCGAACGATCTACCTGTAAAATCACAATTGTCTTTGCCTATGTTCCAACTACCAATCATACAGATGGCGAAATAGAAGCGTAAGATTGTGACAGACACTTCTTTATTGGTGATGTGGTCGAAATAAGAGATGCCAAGGATTGTTATGTAGGCTCTCATTGCAAGTACCTGGATTCTTTGTTTTAATTCTGTTGTCTGGGTCCGGGTCTCAGATGTGCACAAACAAATTGAGACAACTAGTGCTCTCAATTGTCTGAGTATAATTTTGAGACATATATTCCTGTGTCTCCAGATGGGTCCTAGCCTTGAACAACTGCCGTTCGTTGTGCCTATCGTGACAAAATTGATGACGTTTCTCACTCTGGTTATCATATAACTAATATATCTGGCTCAGTGTTTTCAGTTTTGGTTCTCTGACTGTAATCTTGGCTATGATTTGTTTGTCACTATTTGTCATCAGCATTGTCTTCTCAGCGCTTATCTCCATGTCTAAACTGGAAGATGTTTCATATAGATTCTTCCCTATGGTAGCAAATTCGTCTTCACTGCACGCCAGCACATCAATGTCGTTTGAGAATTGGAGGTTGGTGATTTACGCCGTCGAACGCTGACTGTCCGATTGTTTTTCCAGGCTTTCGCTCATGGTTCGCTCTAAGTAGATGTTGAAAAGCATGAGTGGCAATAGACAACATGACGTGCTCTGACTTTTTTCAGTAACCAGTGCCCCACAAAAATTTGAACAATTACTGCAATGGTAGTCTTGTTGTACAGCTGCTTGATGGATTTGATGAAAGTTTGAACCATGTTGTTCTTTCTCATTTTGGACAATAATGCTTCATGCTACACTCGGTCGTCAAATGCCGTTTTGAAATATATGAACAAATTATATAATTCGTGTTGATGGTACGAGTATTTTTGACGCAGAAAACTGAAATGGGATATTTCTTATGTTATACTTCTTCCACTTCGGAACAGTTTATGTTCTTCAGCAATTATAGCTTCTGCTTGTAGTTCCAATCTTTTTGAGATGATATAACACATTACCTTAATATTGTGGCGTAATGACCAACTGACTTAATCTGTCATTTTCATAGTCACAGAAGCTATACGAGTTGGTTATCTTCCAACTCAACTGTAGAATAACAGGAGCAACGTGGATTACATCGACGAGACACGGAAATCAAAAGTTGGGCATTAGCAAAATAATGCCCGTTTTAACAAAGTTTGAGTTTAATGTTTTTGTTTGATGCCATTTAAGCCTTAACTAGCAGGATAATATATACATCTTGTTATTAAATATGATATAAATATTTTGCTCATACAACACGATTCTCTTGTTTGTTCCGTCGGGTAATTTCTGTTTTGTTTCATTGCATGCTATTGTAATGTAACATTATTTGCTGGACATGACCTTGTCCGTTACACTTTCATTTCTGCTTGACCTGATTAACGGTTTATTTAAGTGTCTGTAAAGGAAATAATACATAGCTAAATTATTATCTTAATGTTACAGCTTAAAGGCACAATAACACAGAGTGTATGTAATTTTGTGAATGTCACGGATCATGTAACCAGACAAAGTGTCGACTTATAAGCTGAAATAATTCACAAAAAACCTAGAGTTTGTAAAGATTCAATTAGTTAAATGATAAATAAATGAGAGAAAAATAATTTTTCTGGGGGCCCGCTTTTAGTGAAACTTGTATTTCACGAACTGTTACAGAAGCCGCACGTTGACAATAACAACCTTTACGTCATTTTCGTCCAGTGGGCGGGTTATGAGTCACGTGATTCTAATTTAAATACCTCCTATAAACAAAAATGGCAAACACACGAGACAGTCTAACATGTAAATGTCGCCCGCGTTTGTTGCTTTCTGAGAAGAAATATCACAAAACTGTTTGAGAGACCGAACGGGACTTATCAAGGATTCGTCATAGGGACTAGTTTTTACAATGATGAGCATTAATGGAAGTGGTGACCTCAGTATTTTCATTGGATATGTGCATGGTTTTTCTAATGAAATGATAGTGGGTTGGGGTGGTAAGTTTCAACAAACAAACGTAAAGCAGTTTAAACATACATTGTTTTGTAAAAAAATCATTCAATAGAAGTATGCATTTTGTAAGTTATGCAAAACACTTCTCACATTTATATATTTAATTTAGAGTCTTTCCCAAGTACCAAACATTTTTCAATACTTGTTTTGCCAGGTATAAATAAACAATTACCCTCATTATTGTCTGCCTTGTCTAAACTATGTGTAGAGCTTCGTCAGCTCTGTTTTTCAGGCCGCACTGCATGTCTTCTACCTCGTCACCCTCAGGTTCTTGCTCCGCGCCTCATCCTTCCTCTCCCTCTCCCTCTTGAAAGTCGCTCCGGACTTTAGCTTTAAAGTGAGCTGATTTTGACCTAGGTTTCTCCATTTGAGTTTATCATTTGGTGCGTATCTTCTGTATTACATATTATAATTACTACCTTTTGTCAAGTTGTCTCTGTAGTGAGTTTTGATATGCAAAATTAATTTCATAATTATGCAAGTAATATCAAACTTATCAAACTTATAGGAATATAGTGCTATTTGAAAGTTTGTGACTTTATGGATGTTTTCTGTGCTGTATCAGGTCATGGTTTGATTTTTTCTTCAAAATTTCTAGATGGGCACCAAAGCTGAATCTCTGTATATTTACTCAGGGCGCATAATACCCTATAAACCTGTGCAAGAATAAAACAAGCATATACCCTTGTGGTACAAGCTTGAGAGCCAAAAATCTCATTGGTTTAAAAATTTGGTTAAAAAATAGAACTTTGGTATCAAAACGGGGATCAAATTAAAAACTTAAGGGTCTCTGAAGAGCTAATGAAGGTAAAAGGAATCACTGAAAATGGTGGTCAAACTTTACGTGACAATGTGACTGTACGTTTGTGCGTGTGTATTTGTTTTATGATCTGTCCCAGATTCCATACGTTAGTTGTGTTTTACGTTTTAAGCATCAGTGTACAGAATTTTGCATATAGTTATGCAACTTTCTGTTAGCAGAATGATGTATGTTATTTGTTCGGGATGTTCCGATCACTGCCTAGCGCGATTTCAATATGGAGACGATATATTCGTTACGCTTCGTACGAAGATTTCAGAGAGCTCGTATTTCAATTAAAGAATCTTTACGTACTTGATATTACCCTACAATAACCTTTTAAATAGCATTTAATGAGTTGATATACATAAATGTCCTAACATGTTTGTAAGCAAATTAACCCTCAGCTGCACTATTGTGCCTTTAATATCAGTAGGGATATCAATATAATATGCACATATGTTTAATTTTGGTCAAGGTTTTGACCATTCCCAAGTAAAATTTCCAGGGTATAGTTTCCCTTATGTAAACATCAAGATGAGTCTAGAAGGTTTTTTTATCAGAATGTGCTCTGATTTCTGAGAGAAAATGGTTAATATCACATGATATCATGTATCGAATTAAATACTCTTGTCATTAGGAAGACTTTATCAATATTGCTTTAACTTCTAGCACTTTCAAATTGCTTACTATATGTTGTTACCAGTAGTCTTGAATTGTATTACAGTGATTGTTGAATGTTATTACAGGAATTGTTACTTCTAGACCAAAATTAAAGCAAACACCTCTTGCCCTTTAGGAGTCTATACTTTTAAAAGAAGGACACAAGAAAGATTGAAAGACAATTGAACTTGTACTATTTTAATACATTATTTTGTTTTGATGAACAACAACTTTAGCAACAGAAAAAAAAAATTACTTTCTGTTGCTAAAGTTTTGTTCTAAGAACAAAATATGTATTAAATAGTACGAGTTCATTGTCTTTCAATCTTTTCTGTGTCTTCTTTTAAAAGTATAGACTCTGAAGCAAAATGTGTTGATTTGTCTAGAATAACAATTCCAATGAAATATTTCAGAACAAATTATTCTTTTAAATTTCCATTTGTTCTAGAATATTCGTCATCCTATGCATTATTTCACATCTTATATATTTAATGATATCAACAAGCTATTCACAATGTCATCTAAAGTGGAGCTTTTAAGTGTCAAATCCTAAAGATAAACTTCTTGACATTTTGCTATAAGCCTAATCTCGCAAAACATGATCTTCCCGAAGAAAATGGTTTATTAAAGAAACAAGAAAAATGTTTTGTAGCCAGATAATGCTTTTCATAAAGTTAGTAAGTACGTTTCAGGCACGAGCATAACAGTAAACTGTTTACAATTAAATACAAGATGGATTTAAAGTTGAGAAAACTTGAAGATTCGAACATGAAAAAGAGGAAACAAATGTAGATAAAAAAATGTTCAGAGGAAACAACGAGTACAATGCGATGAGAGAGTGAGAGAGAGAACTAGAGAGAGAGAGAGAGAGAGAGAGAGAGAGAGAGAGAGAGAGAGAGAGAGAGAGAGAGAGAGAACTAGAGAGAGAGAGAGAGAGAGAGAGAGAGAAATTACAGCACATCTAAGTTATAAGACAATGATTTGGTCAAGGAGTGTATCGGAAATGACTACGAATAAGTCATTGAGGATCATTTACACGATTGCATGAACTGAAACGGTTATTATATATGTTCTGCTTAACCAAGAAATCGATCAATATTACAAAATTTCAATATATATCATGCTACTTGAAGATATGAAGGATATATCAAAAGTGACGTGAATACTTTATTTCATGAGAGTACGTTTGAATCTATAAAAAATGCTTTTCGTAATGCTGAGCAGTATATATATGCTCATAATGTTTCGTTTTCAAATAAGTTGTCCACGCATCAGTCGTCTGGTAACTTAAACAACTGTTTGAACCCCAAAAGCCCTTTTTAATCTCAGAATTCACTTGAATTAATGGCAAATATATATTGGTTCCAACCCATGCTGAAGTCGAATCATCTTCATTATGGCCACATGGTGAGAACTCTTTCAAAAGATCGAGTTAAATGCGTAAACAATTAAGGCAAGCAAATATATTCATCAAAGTTGAATTTTAAATAAATGATGATTTACCAACAAGCATCGGAAATGGAATACATGTATTAATATCAATTAGCCATTTTAAAAATCATATTTAAACTTTATTTATATCGTCAATCAATTGGCCAATTATTTGCCTTAATATAAATATTTTCCGAAAATTAGTATCCGTCGATTAGAAGTAAAGTCCATGTCCTTGTTAATTGTTTAAGATGGACGTTTAATACTTCACCTTGTGGTAAATGAGATTTCAGTTAAATATGTTAATCATTAGAATTCATGTTAATCATTAGAATTCAATCATCATGCATTGTTTACTTTTTGCATGTTCCATATATTCAGCATTCACAGCTTATATGACCTATGTGGCTTTTTCTTTAAGACGTTGTCCATTTTAGGGACAAATCATCAGCCCTGGAGCTAGGCGAACATGATGACACATTTTATTTATCCGTTCTATATGATACAAATCTTATACGTACTCTATATTTTGACCTTTTCTTTCTACATGGTATTTCAAGCCAGTCCAATGCCAGAGTAACCGCGTGATATTGTTCTGTCAGCTGGATTATTATTTGCGTCATCTTAAATAATTCCAGATCATATAAGATCAGTTCAACTAATTTATAGGTTCATGTAATAAATGAGCCATTGAAAATCTCGTTTTTTAAGTTTCAGCTTTTAAGGTAGACATATTCTTAATCGAAATGGGTTGTCATCAAACAAAATCGTGCATCGAATCAATCATTGTATATTTTCAGTTGATCGTACAGTTAAGCTGCGTGTAGCTACACATCTGCGGTCATTGGTGGTGTTCATCTGACGAACGAGTCTCGACTGCTACAGATTCTTCATCAACATGTCTCTCTGATAACTCAGCTCTTGTTTGGAGGTTTAGTCAGGCTGATGTGAGCAAAACAATCGACACTCTTCTTTCACGGTATGAGTGGTACTGTAATATTGGAAATCTTTATTGTCCAGCAATTGACCACAGGAGTTAAAAAAGATCATACGTCCAATTTAAAATTATGCAATATTAATATTTGTGCGAAAGCGTTTTCATTTTCACTACTTGAGGATAAATAAATTACACATTCATTATGCTTATAGATCAACTACTATTAGCCATGCTGTTTATACATTTCATCCGGTGTCCATATCATTTTGATATATTCAAATATTACGACACTACGCTGCTGTTTCAGTTTTTCGGTTACGTCCGTAGGTCATGGTCACTAAGATCGCCATGCTAAACGTGATGATAATTGCGTTCAAAAAAGAAGATTTAATAGTCCTGCTAAACCTGCTCTGTCAAATGAATACGTCCGAAGTGTTACATTTGAAGTTGCTGTCTGTAATATATTTTTTGTTTATGTTTGGGTAGTTATTAGAACATGTTTCTTTTCAATGTGTATCAGTGCAACATTCCTAATACGTTATGATAGTGCAAAAGAATGAGCACGAATTTCCCCTTTATGCATGTTATAATATTATTCATATTGATTATGGACCAGTTCATAAGGTACAAACATAGCTCGTATCTTATATTCATCTAAAATTGTAAAGCAAAAAATATCGCATGATTGGTTCATGGCATTTCAAATACAGTCAAGAGTGTATTGTAAACCGAAACGCTGAGAGAGAATTAGCTTGAATCCATAAACACCTTGGAAAAGCAGCTAAGGTAATGTATATTACCACAGCTGAAAACAAAACTCTCAAGGTGTCATAACATAAATTAAATAAGATTACAAAAAACAGTGTGTATGTATGTTTGTATGTATGTATGTATGTATGTATGTATGTATGTATGTATGTATGTATGTTGTATGTATGTATGTATGTATGTATGTATGTATGTATGTATGTATGTATGTATGTATGTATGTCTATCTAAGCTGAAAACATTAACGAAAATGACAACAACCCACAAAACGTCTGCCTCTAACTTATCAGACACTTATGTTGGTTGTCTAACCAGAAAGAGACTCCCGAGATTTTACCATTAAGTTACAGTGTTGTCGTCTTGATATGCACTTTGTTTACCCATCCGACCCTTATACCGATGTCAAAACCTCTGTTCAGGTGTTAATTAGATCCTTGTGATATAAATAATAATTGCATAAGCGTGAACAGCGTGGATAGAATGAGAGTTACTTGAAGCAATTCATACATTTTTAATTGTCTGGGATTCTGTCAGGCGAAAATTCCAAGAAAATCATAAATTTCAGGTGGATTTTGCAGAAAGTTCTGAACAAATATGTAAGACCCGTTAAGAAATTTACTGAGCGAGTTGCATAAGCTAATGAAGGTCTTCGTGCAAAGTTAGAACAAACTGTTATAGCATCTGAAAGAATGTCTGAAAGAACAAAAATGAAAAACCAAAAAGATTTTACGATATCTTCCTACCTATTTAGCACCTGCCTAACTTTTTTCTGTAGATAATGAAATACATGAGGGTATTTACAACATCATACTATACTGACATACCCAATGTAAAGAAAATATTTATCTGAATAAAAAATTTCGAGAACGTGTTATTGAAGAACTTAGCGACAAAGTTAAAGGTAAGGATCTTTTCAGCTCGCATCTAATTGTTTTTATCTAACGTCTCAAATGTTGAAACCTAAGTATGTTAAAATAAATTCTCACATTTATTTTTAAAAAAAAGCTATATCGTGTGTCTTATAACAATATCACGCTATAACTTATTATGAGGTATACGATAAAAACGACATAAATACATTTTTTTTTACTTAGAATGTCCCATGTCAAGAGGCTTATATACTAACTCAGTACCATATATTTAAAACACGAGCAAATCAAAAAAGATAGGCATCCTTTTCGTTCTCAGTGACCCAGTTGTTGATGTAAAATCATGTAAGAACAGTGGGATTGCATCGAGATAGGTTGCCGTTACTCTGAATAAATTGGTAAATCCTTCTATTTGTGTTAAGAATATATTTAGAGAAGACAGAATTCAACCATACAATCGATTGCCCATTCAAATTAGTCATGATTGGCAAAGTGATTTCTAATTAAATACTGATTGAAAAACGGTTATTAAAAATAACAAAATCTCTCAAATTATAAAAGATATTTCGCATAATATAAATTAACATGTTAAACTTATGTTCACTACACGTTCTATTTTCAGTTTTAAATTCAATTTTAGCAGGATATTGTTTGCATTAATCAACCCAGTCACACTTAAAAAATACCTCTATCAAAACCATAGCTCGATTATACTTTTATACATTTTCAACTGACTTATCCTGTGATATCGATGCAATTAAAGTCTTTTTCTGACATTTGTTTATATAGTTATCACCTTAAATGCACGTGAATTAGAGCATATTAATTAATTTAAATGAATCACAGAATGCCTGCGATGCAAACGAAGCAGAAGTTGACACACGAATAAAGAAACACGCACACACGCACACATCCAGACACATACAATTAGGTTACATATATAAATATATATATATATATATATATATATATATATATATATATATATATATATATATATATATATATATATATATATGTGTGTGTGTTTATATAAAGTGGGAATGCATCGAGATAGATTGCCATTACTGATGATAAATTGTTAAATGCTCTCCTACTATTTGTGTTAAGAATACATTTAGAGAAGACAGAATTCAACCTTACAATCGAATGCCCATTGAAATTAGTCATGATTGGCAAAGTGATTTTCATTAAATACTGATTGGAAAACGGTTACTCCAAAAGCAATGGAATTACTACATGAGTAAAACAAAATGATCCTAACACTACACGAATAAAGAACACAATCGCATTGATACCACACGAATAAAAACAAAATCATCGTGACACTACACAAATAAGGAACAAAATAATCGTGACACTACACGAATAAAGAACATGAATATATATATATATATATATATATATATATATATATATATATATATATATATATATATATATATATATATTTATATATATATATATATATATATATATATATATATATATATATATATATATATATATATATATATATATAGCGATCATACCAATCAGCGATTCTGCTTATGAAATCAGCTCCTACGTTTTCTGTAAGCAGCAGAGAGTGTGAACAGACCAACTTTTTAGGCGTCAACGATGCTGCTTTCTATTAAATATTACTAGGAAGTCTCAATTAGTCAAAAATAGACCTTTCTAGTAAATATTAACGAGAAGGGTCAACTAAAGGCTTCCTTGTAAGGTTCCATTTAGTAAAAAAAAAGACGCCATTTAGTTGGCGTTCACACTCTCTGCTGCTATGGGTTAACAATTTTTTTACGATGAAAATCTTAGGATTTCACAAACAGACTAATTTGCAAAACTTCACCTCGCAGATCAATCAAATTATTAGATTGGTCAGTGAGTTTGAAATTAATTCTCGTTAAAGAATTATTATGACATCGCATATAGACTGGATTAGTTGGGTCCTCAATAATAAGAAATCCTGGAGGAGCTGTTGGTGCAAATGAATATAGAATATATCCTTGCTGAGCTTGATTTGATTGCTCAAGATTTATTTGATAGCTTCCTTCGATAACGTCACATACTAAATTCAATGATATCACCGAGGATATATTCACATTGAACGGAGCGATATGTCTACCACCGCCATCTGGGTCGTTATTTAATGTCAGAATATTTGTTTGTTGTCGTGATAATTTCCTCCAATCGTCGTGGATTTTCTTAAACCCAATATCGATGGCATAACTGAGATATTTTTTTAATTCGTCGGGTTTATACCCCGGAATTTAAAATGTTTTAATATCCTCTACGCGGATATTGTATGATTCCCTAAATATCCCCTTATGACTTTCGTTTATTAATACTTCTTGAATAATTTGCGTATGAAATGTTTCCATATCGTTGATGATTTTGTTACCTGTTTGTACTACACTAATAAACTCGTCTTTAGTGAGAGAGCCGGATTTAAGGGATATTAACAATAATGAAAAATCATTATTCATCGCGCTCAAATTTTCTTCGATTGAACTAGTGTGAAGTATCTCACGATTAGAGATGGGAGAATAATCTTGATAACTTTTCAATGGATTATCAGGTTTTATCACGTTGGAGACATAATCAGATTTTACAGGTTCTGGTATATCAACGGTTTCTCGTCGAGGTGGTATTTCAGGCCATCCTAACACTGATCTTATAGAACTCTGATAAATATCAACGACATACCCGGAGAATTAATCTCAATCGCAGATGATAACGTCTGCTCGTGAACCGTTATAGCGATTTTTGATTCTTTTCCAGTGATAGATTTTATTCTTCGTTGTAATTCATTATTGATTTGTTCGATTTGATATGACCCAGTTGGCAACGAGACAACGTTCCAGTCTGGAGTTCCGTCTCCACGATTTTTCCACGCGAACACCAAGGAATTATTTGGTTGTAGACCACCAAATGCTACCGATCTGATATTGGGCCAGCTATGATACACTCGTAGTTTTGCTAACGCGATCTCGCTCACTGGAACGGGAATCGGAAAATTCACACTGAATTCAGGACGCGTTGAGGTTACTGATATCATGCTTGTTTTCACCGGTGTTGTATTTGTTACTATTTGTTGAAGTAGTTCTTGCGAAGACATTGTTATTATTATTATTCTGCTCTAATTTTAGTATTGTATGTTTATACAATTGAGCCATCGTTGAGAATTCGCTATCTGATATTGTTGTGTCGTCGAGTGACGATGATATCAACGAGGATAATTGCGAGTAACCGGCAGATGAAATGTGAAATTTAATTACATAATCGTTTAGTTTACTCTGGCTACACGATGATAGTTTTTGTGTGATCCCGGTTAATATACCCGCGATTGTAGCCACCGCAGAAATAGCGATTGGAACTACGACCGGAGCAATCATTGTAACCGAAGACAGTATTATTCCAGCAGCAGTGATTACACCCGACACCGAGTACACGGTGATATCAACTGCCGTTATTCTTCGTTGGTATTTTTTTATTTTTATTTGATACTCCTCACAACGCGAGCTGAGTTTAGTTTGAAATTCTCTGACCTGATCATAGCGATACTGATACACTGAAGGGATTGTCATTTTATTTAAAAAACACTCGCGTTTTCAATTGTGATTTCCCTTAAAAACGCTAGCGTTTTCAGTTTAATTGTTTACTTAAATCCACTACGAATTCTACGTACCACGTTACTGAAACCTTGGCTAGATTTCTATCTGTGGTCGTTATCGTGAATTGTTCAGATACATCCTTGTCGATGATCGTTGATACCGTATTATTGACTCCAGATGAACTATTTGATGATATATTGAATTGAGTCGGTGATACTATTGTTAATCGATAAATACCCTTGACGGCTGCGGTTATGTTTAAAACGTTGTTTGTGGGAGTCCACGCAAATGAACCGTGTTGAATCGTGTATACGACGTTGATAGTTTTATCATGAGGAATTTTTGTTTTTTCAACAACGCTTATCATCCTCGCTGCATCATCCTTCATTGCGTTGTTAAATGTTTTTAGATCATCGATGTTTTTTTTAATATCAGGAAGGGTTATTTTAATTTTATCAAATGGGGTTCCAATAAACTTATCAATGATGTTTTTACGAAACATTGAAAACAGTTTCACGTGTTTTTCATATTCGGATTGAAGAACTGCTAGTTCCAACATAGAATCTTTTATCAAGGTGGGTTTTGGTGTGGTCACTGGTGGATTTCCAAAAAATTCTAGCAGGGGTTTATCAATTTGGTCAATTGTATTTCTTTGTGTTTCACTAAACTGATCAAATACAACTATATGATCGTCATACTTATCATTGTGTGATTTCAATGAATTCGCCGTGTTATCGAATGTTGCTAATTTATCCGTAATTGTTGAAACAATTACACCTGGTTTGAGTTTACCCTGATCGGAAAATAACGCGATAGCATCCTCTGCTGCATCTCGTCGTTTAACCAAAATATCATCGAGAGAGACATTACTAGTTTTCAATTTACCCTGGCGATCGCCAAATACAACTATTTCACCAGGATCAACACTTGCTAGGTTTAACGTTTCGGCTATTTCATCTTCGATTAGTTTTTTAACATCCTTGATTTTATCAAGGATTTCAACTCCACCAGTATCCGGTTTCTTCAGCGTTGATAAAGGTCGTCCCCAAATATCAATCATTGTTATCATAAAAATCTTTTCTCTGTTTAAAATCTAAAATATTTTCAATCCAGCGGATTTTCAATCTAAAATATTTTCAATCAATGGATTATGAATCCAACGACCGCTAGTATACTCATTCACTACTACATGGGGTGGTTTTCTTGATTCCTTTGAAATAGTATCAAGTACGTTTAATACTTCATTGCCACATATGGGTGGGTCAAGCATTGTTTGTGCTGGTAACGTGGAATACCATCGGGGTATTTTTAGTTTACTTACATAGCGGTTAAATTCTTTCGGCGGCGCTAATCCATATGAGTTAAAATAAATAATCCCACGTGGATCAATCGCGTATGCAACCCAGTGAGTTCCAGGTCCATCGCTGTTATCTAGATTAATAATACCGGTTTCAACGTGATTTGGTTGTGCCGGTAACTGATCTTTCATAAAAACACCTCTGAAGTTTTTAATCGCGAGTTTTTTAGCGGCATCAATTAAATCAAAATTGGACATAGGAGTGAAATCTGAAGGATTTCCAATCAAAGATTCCCGAGTTAGTAAACCGGTCCTAGTCTCAGGCCGCTTCCGCTGCACCATGAATACGGGGTTCCTGGTAGTCTTAGACCCTTTCCTTTTTTTTTACCAGCGCGGACGGATCCACCTGTTGCTTTCTTTAGTGCCATTCCTGCCGCGGTACCAACAGCTCCTAACGCTGCCGCTTTAGCCACCGCTGGGGCCGCTGCGGCAATCAACCCTGGAATCAACCCTAACAGCGGGAATATACCACCAGTCTTGTCCATGTTTTTAATCGCGCTCGCAGAAAGAGTAACCTGAACTCCCTTTTTTTCTTTAAACGCTTTATTAAAATGATTAATCTGAGTTTTCGTCAGCGATAGTTTATTCCCTCCGCCATTCATTTGATTAGGTTTCAGCGTTATTGTGGTTCCACATTGCTTAGCTGATTTGGATTGTAATTTTTTTAACTGACCAGGTGTCAACGTAACATTGATATTACTATACGACATTATACAAAACAGATTGATTCTAAATCGCAAGCGATTCAATGGTGAAATTGCACAGCAATTTCCAATCCAAAGGATTTTCATTGCACAGCAATTTTCAATCAAATATTTTCCACTGGTGCATCTACCAGTCTCATTCGTCCACCAACACCCTCGAGTATCATTGATTTATCACTGAGAATGACAGCAACCGCTCTATAATTAATAATACCACCAGGACGGGTTACACGAGCTCGGAAGTGTATATCAACGACGGACTGTCTCATCAAGTCAAGATGTTCCAGCGATAAGTAATAAATCGGATAGAGACTTTTAAAATCCAACTGTGATATTTGTAGACCAGTATCGACATTTTGATCGCGTCCCATATACGACAGCAACCGATGATAAATTCGTGCAATATGGTTTCGACCGTAATTAAGTTGTATATCCTCTGATGGTTCTTGTTGTCCGTTTATTCTCAGCGAGACTTCACTACACCCAATTCGATCAAATATCATGTGGGAACGTTCTTGATCGTTTAATCGCGCAGTATTCTGTAGCGCAACAAATATGTGACGTGGAGCTGAAATACCCTGTTTTGATGCTAGATGTCATGTAAGTGTACCATCAATATTTGAATCCATGGTATCTGTGGACGTTGACAACCAACTTAATAATCTCTTTCCCCCTTGATCCATAAATGATAGTAACCGCGGTTCTGTTGACAACGACGGAGTCAACACTGGCATCCACAGTGTTAGTTTTGATAAAACGACTTTACCCGCAGCGGCGCCAGTGCGCCAGATTGCATAATTATCAGTACCCCTTCTCATTAGCGCTATAGTATGCTTTACTCCATAGATAACTTTTCTGACGTTTCTACAAAATCCAAATATGTGATGGAGCGGAATCACA
This sequence comes from Unio delphinus, assembly GCA_029339505.1. Lineage (NCBI taxonomy): Eukaryota > Metazoa > Mollusca > Bivalvia > Unionida > Unionidae > Unio > Unio delphinus. Next base: position 1,591,294 of record JAQISU010000086.1, on the reverse strand, counting down.
CATGAAAACTGTCGACGCTCTCCTCGCAACGTTGCTACTCGTGTTGCAAATCCTAGGTTGTAACCGGGAATATTATTTATGACATCAAAATCACCCGCTGGTCTTACATATCCGGCTGGTGCTGGAGTAACTGAAGAAGCATGTGTTGCTTTTACTCTAGAATACTGGACGTGCTCAGCGTTATCAGTAATATCCTTCGCGAACATCATAGACGGACCAGCCAATCTTGTATAGTCATCAGAGTATCTCGCTAACCCGATTATTCCGGTAGCAATATCAACCTCGCGTTCAATAGATTCGATTTCTCTTCCATCAATGAGATATCTAGCACTTTCAAATAAAGCCATGATGCCATTGTTAACAAAACCAACTCGGATAGTTGGGTTATTGGCATATGGTGTATCATCCGCTTGTAAAAGTTCACCTTCGACTTCAATAAAGGCTTCAGCGGGTAAAAAGTATTTACTGGTATCATGAACTTGAAGTTCAATTCTCCCCCGAAGATCAGGTTGTACTGCGTGATAGGCAAAAAATTGATAATCGCGTACAGAATTATCTTTAAGTACTGGGTCTTCCATGTCAAATGCAACATCAGGGTTTTGTTTGAACATTTTTATTATATACCCGCTGGTCTAAATTGGAGACAAAATCGTAAATTGTTTGGATGAAAATCTTTTAGATTTTCTATCGACGTCTTTGACGTTTGTAGAAATTCTTTGAATTTCCAAGGCCACTTCCCGCTATCATATTTGCTTTTATGTTATCCTGGGCGTTAGTGTATGACGGAGTCATTAACGATGATGAAATCATTGACTGTAGTTTTTGATCTACTGCGTTATTTATTATTTGACTAGCCCGCGCAGGCATAACCTCAGTAGATGGCAGTGAAGTCATTCCTGGTTTTGAAAATCCTTTGGATTTTCTCCGTCGAACTAATGCTGTTAGTTTATCCTTAGCGGCTGAAAATGCCTTCCCGGCAAGATCACCAACAGCGCTAATACCCTTATCCCTGATAACATCAATTGCTTTCATCGATAATTGTTTTACTAGCGGAGCCACTTTTGGAGCCATTCTTGAAAATAATCCCATTATAGTATTACCGAGACCATCTCCATAGTATGCTCGGTATTTTGGCAATCGTGAGTTTACCACGTAGACGTTAGTTGGTTTATCATGGTTGTAGTGTATGATCATTCTCTATTCAATTGATATTTATCTAATCGCTATGATAACCATGATGAAAATTCGTAGAATTTTCTACTAACTCTTCAATGAAATCTCGATATGTTGCAATATCCATGATACCACCTTGAAATAACCTCCTACAGATATCAGCAGCTTCATTAATTATTTCTGGTGAGTTATTCCCGGCTCGTTTTCCTCCTACAAGTATTTCTAATCGTGCTATATCACCGAGAATATTACCAGGACATGTTACACTAGAGTTTCCAACGCTAGAGTGAGAATCCATAGGTGAATATCCCTTTCCGGTTTTTTTCTTAGTTTTTGCTTCTCTTTTTCTTTGTTGTTCTTGTTGTTTTTCTTCTTGTTGTTGTTGTTTTTCTTGTTGTTGTTGCATGTCATATTGGTTAATTCCATCCTTAAAATTTATATATCCCAACTCTTTCGTATTCAAACGATTAATACCCCTGACTATTTTATACAAATTATCAACCCATATATCTCGTGATATGGTACTCTTTTTATACTCGTCCTTCAAAAAGTCATTTTTTGAATAATAGCTTTGAACAGCAAAATTACCAAAAACATCATAATTGCTGGGTTTCATTGATTGAAATTTTTTTATTTGTTCTATACCCGTCAGAGTGAGTTTGTCTATAAAGGGAACACCACTCTTCGTGGAAACAGCTCCCGTTTCTTCTTCCTGTTGTTGTTCTTGAAATTCTTCTTGAAATTCTTCAGGTTCAGGTGGTGGTGAGGAAATATCAACATCACGTAATCGTTCAATTTCTTCCTAAAGTTCTCGTTGTTGTTCTTCTTGTCGTCTTGCAAAAGTTATTATTTCACCAGGAAGTGTTTTTAATGATTTTTTTGTTTGTTTAGTTCGTTTTGCTATTTTTTAAAGTTCACCAAGAAGAGGCCTCTCTACTCGTTTTCCTTCCTTAGGGATATCTCCGTAAATAGCTCGTTCAGTAGCTGTTTTCACACCCTCAGTTGCAGTAACAATCGGTTTGAATAGTTGTTCAGAATCCTCTGTGAAATCAGTCTGAAGTAATTGCCGCTGTTGAAGTTTTTCACGTATACGATCATGAAGTGGTAATATTTTATTAAGAGCGCTAAGTCGCTCCTTTACGTTCCGTGTGGTCAATGATTGTCCTACCATTATTGAAAGAGTAACAGTATTGTTAAATTGCAATGAAAATCGAAGATGGAAACTCCAAGTTTTCCAAGTAAAAAAAAAAGAAATCACAAAATTGTACACTGACTTGTTATACTTCCCTGTTGTTGTACTCACACACACATAATTTTACTTCCTCGTTTGCCTAGGTAGTGATTAAACAAAGGAAGCTCTCTACGCGTGGGGCTCATCACCCTGCTTCATTAACATTTTTAATTGTCTCACCTTACAATTAATAAGCCTCTTTTGTTCATATTCTAAGCCTAATTGCTTACGTACACGTTCAACGATGCTACATAATGGTACAAAAACATTAACGTCTTCAGTATTGACTAAGATTTCACGTATAAACTTTTGTATCCGCTTAGTTAAAAAAATATTTCTTAGCGAGGACGTATTTTCCGGTCTGTTCTGCAAATTTTATGTCCTCGAAATCGGTCATAATTTGTTCACAATCTAACCCTGAACATAGTTTAACATTTTGATCTTTAAGATTGTTGATTTCAATAATAATCAATTTGAGATTTTCAATATTCATATTATATAAAAATATATTTGTTGAATTGCTTGAAATTTTTCACAAAATGAATTCTGGACACGCTAAGGTGTTGAATCATCTTAGCAGCCCAGAAGCTTAATGCAATTATAGGTGATTATGATTATATAATGGATGACGACGGCACAATTACACCACATCACCGTTTTTGAACCCCCTTGGTGTTTTACATCAAGCGGCGCTCAACGGTTACAACCGACAAACACATAACAATAGATTATAGGTGAATGAATTGATTTCAATGACAATGGTATATACAATGAATTGATTTCAATGACAATGACGACGGTACAACAATAGATTATAGGTGAATGAATTGATTTCAATGACAATGACGACGGTACAACAATAGATTATAGGTGAACAATGACAATGGATGACGCGGGCTATTTCTACATCCAAGTGTAAAACCAAACCTGAAATCACGAAACTTGGTTTGAATGTCAATAATAACGTTCACGCCACTTGTGATTTCAGGTTTGGTTTTACACTTGAATTTCGGCTAAGCCCAATTATAACAAAGACGGATTTGTATATAACCACTCATTACAACGAAGTGACATAAAGAGGTGTAGTGCTTGTAATTGTTTGTTTTGTTTATTAGCGATCACTGACAACGTTGAAAACACGCATAATACTTGAAACAGACACTAAAAAAAATATTTAAATACGACGTGTCTATAAAACAGTTATGTTAATACTTGAAAAAAGACGAAATTGATTATATTCTGTTCAGATTCATAATAGCGAAACTAACCAATCAAAATCAAGGACTGTGTTTAAGATCAGTAACTCTGTCATTGGTGATTTGTCGCATGCGCGTTACCTAACAGAGTTATTTCCCGTTAAAGTGCAAAGCAATTTCCAATGCAAGTTTACGTATTATACATAAATAAACTGAATACTATTATTGAAGCGTTTTGAAAAGGCGGTCTTTCTTTTATTCTCTGCAACGCATTGAATAGAATACGGATAAATATCGAAATACTTACCAGCTGCGGTTATTGATTGAAATACTCTCTCCGTGTTTTTTTCAGTATTAAACGATCTTACGGGTCTAGCATTTTTCGAGTATTTTCCAGTTCCTCCTCGTTTTGTGTTTTCACGTTGTGTAATAGCTTGTAGATTCGATAAAGAATTATCAGTCTTAATGCTATTTATATGATCAATCACAAAACCATCCTTGATCAATCCATTAAATACTTCATAGACGAAACGGTGATTGAGATGCATTTTCCCTCCAGCAGTAAAAATCAAATATCCCATACCATTATCCCCCCAACAGATTTCTTATGTTTACAATGTCTAACAATACCATCACGAGAAGCTTCGTAATTTTCAATAACAGGATGTCTTTGAAATTCTTGGTTCATTTATATACTAATACTTCTATTTGTCTAATTCGTTAATTGGCTGAATTATAACATTGGCAAATCTGCCTATGTAGTCATGAGCAGTTTTTATGATTTTTCCGTTGACGTTGTCATTGACGTTGTCATTGACGTTGTCGTTGACAATGTCAGGATTTTTGATTCTTCGCTTGTCATAATAACGCTTCAACTCTCTATAACGCTTACCCCCGCAATTAACGCATAACTGCGACTTGCCTCTTACACCTACTCCACAACACAGGCAAGCAAGAGGACCTTTTGAACCGTTTCTCACACTTTGCATATGATACCCACAGAATTCATTTCTGCATGATTTGTTACACGGAGTCTTTGATCCAATCATAAGCCATTTGCAATGATTCATTATATAAAAAAATTTTTATTCAAATACTTGTTTTAATTATAATATGAAGGAGTTCAAGAGATTATCGAAAATTACGCCTTGGAAAAATGCTAGATTTAATCTCGATAGAATCTCTGATATACCTAAAAGTCTAATAGATGACAAAACCCTGTTAAGTAAAATCAGTGACTGTTTTAATGAGTTTAAGCGCGATGGAGCATCTCATGCGTGGTCGACATTTCGAATTATCAACAACAACATCTTTGATGTTGTCGGTGTCAATGTACCCGTAATTGATGCTACTATGAACGATACAAGAGCAGCTGAGATACTTTCACACCTTGGCGGGAAATCCCAGCGGAGGTATTTTTTTAGAATAAAATTCATTATCGAAGACGAAGATGAATGGATTATCAGAGATAAATTTGAACCAATCCTCAAGGATAAAAAATTTGCTAGTGTGAGTAAAGATTCCAAACCAGGAATTCTAACTAAAATTGACAAACCATACTATGAGAGATCTTACCCTGTAACAGCAGTTGTTTACGGAATATATCAGCTAAATGATAAGCCAAGTATTGCAAAACTAGCACCCATGAAAAAAGCGTCGAAATCACAAGGTGATTCAGTGTTGAATTGTGTAGCAACACGGTTAATGGAACACTTCACAAATGCATCCCGGGGAAACAAATTAACTGAACAACGACGAAAAAAAATAACCGAATGGGAACTGACAGTGAAACAGCGGGGGGGGGGGAGGGGGGGCAACGATTTCTGATATAACCAAATTAGAAGCATTATTAAAATTTCCAATATCGGTAGCAACGATAACCGGAGAAGTATTATACGAACCGAAATATCAATCGCGAGGAGCTCCAATTGAAATTATTGATCATAAGAAACACGCGTGGACACCTGCGGTAAATATATTTCCACGAGAACGAATCGTGAGATATATCCCTAAGGAGTTTGTCGGGGATGTGTTCTATGAAGAGAAATTATTTGATGCTATTGTTACGTTTTGTAAAGATGATCCCGTGTCAGTGTGGTTACTTCGCAGCGCTGAAGATTCCGAATCAGGATTTGATCAGTTTGTAAGACCAAATGGAGAATTATATCGCGTTGAAGAATTAGATAACAGAATGAGAAAAATCGCTAATGAATTCTCACCTGAAAATTCTAAAGAATTTTCTAATGAAAAACTACTCACGGATAGTTTTACAATTCCATCAGTGGTAGCTCATTTTGCAAGAGAAAAGAACTTATGGCGTCCAACACGAAGTGATTTTCTCGAGGATGTCAAATTGAGTTGCGTCGATTTGGGTCATGGAGGATTGTGGAATACGAAATACTCACGTGATGGTATGATTTCAATTGATATATCCGCGTGTTATCCTGGAAGTTTACTCGGGTATGGAGAATGCTCTGAGTATTTTAAACGATTTGGACATCCCACGCATGAAATGACTCGTGTTGCGATTAATGGTCGTTTGCCTGATTTTGATTTAACCGGATTCGATCGTGTGATATCATTTGAACTCGCTACAGGGTTACATCCGTGTAGTTATGTTTGGCTTGGTAGACACCTATCTGAAAAACACTGGATACCAATAGTGCTATTGAGATATATGATCGATTGTGGTATGCTAATATCGTTAATTGTCAGTGAAGCGATTATATGCTATCACGCGCAGAAGGATGTTTGGTTACCAAAACCTGATCTAGATCGTATAATTAGCGAACAGCGAAAACAGTTTCCTAATTTCAATGAAGAACAAATCATGAATTGGTCTAAGGAGTTATTTGAGATTAAAAACAAAGAAGCCAAAGATTTTGGACGAAAAATAATTGGTAAATTCACTCAAGGTGGAAGATATGACAATGCAAAATACTCTTCGAGGTTGATCGTAGACGTCACTGAATACGATTTTATTGTAGCGGATTTAACGAAACAGGGAAAATTTGTATCCCGTAGGGATGCTTTTCTATCCAATGGTGAGAAATTAGGTACGGTTGTTACCTACTGTGATGGATATAATTCCCAGTATACACATATGAGAAGTTTTATGCTCGGTTATTCTATTATTAATCTATTTTCGATGATAAATAGATTTCCAGATACCGCGGATAGAGTAGCTACTGATTCGATGTATATACACAACAAATACAAATCAGCTGTAGCGGCATTCACAGATCCCGAGGAAGCGTGGGGGCGTTGGCGATTTAAAAAGGAAAAACTACATGAGTATTGTGAATCCGCAGACGTTGCCATCGACGATAAATACTTGGAAAGCAACCATAATCTCTTAGAGATTCAATCAGAATTTTCTAATGCACCACCCGTATCTGATCCCGTATGTAGATACAAGACAGTTTATTTAAACGGTTGTGGTGGATCAGGAAAGACAACTCGTGCAATTGAATTATTTCGTCGGTCAACCATGATTGTGCTAACACCAACTCACAGACTCGCCAGAGAGATGATAGCGCGGGGAGTAAAAGCCTGTACTTATCACAGCTTCTTTCGATGGAAAGGCGATACATGGACTCCTGATCGAATGGGCGATAAATTCATTCCTGAAATCATAATCTGGGATGAAATATGCACGGTATCGTTGACAGTATTACAGATATTTCTTGAATGGTTGTTATTGAAAAATACAAAAGTCGTCATGTGCGGGGATCACGGCCAACCACAGCCATTTGTTGGTGGATCTCCACATGAGTGGTTAAAGAATCATGTAGACTATTATGAAGAAATTAATACCGACCATAGATCACTTGATGAACAATTACGAGAATTCAAAGCTCTAATTAGATTACAACCGGATAAAATCCAATGTGAAATAGCGCGTGAAATAATTTCAGAAACTCCCATGAATGATTTTTGGGAAACATGGAGACCAAATGATTTAATAATCGCGAGTAGAAAAATAGTCAGAGACGCACTTCAGATGAAATTATTTGAATTGCATAAGTGTAAATTTGCAACACTTCCAGTACCACTCTGTTATAGACCTTCTAATAAACGAAAGCAGAATATCGACGTTGACATTCCTGGACAACAACAAAAGCAGAATTTAGTATTAAATGATATTGTGCTGGTTGATATCAGCGTCGTCGAAGATGCATTGCGTGCTGATAAATCCCCATGGACGTTAGGTTATGCAGCAACAATACACTCTTCACAGGGATTAACTATCACAGACACAATTGTTTGGATAGTAGATAATCACATTGAGTGGTCAAATTTAGTTTATCTCGCAGTATCCAGAGTACGGCGAATAAACCAACTTCGAAGAATTGTTATTGACGATGCCAGTGACGATATTATCAGCGCCGATGATATCACCAGTGATAAAATCACCAGTGATATAATCAGAAAAAAACTCTCTGGTTATAAACAACAGGATAAAAAAAAATAATAGAAAATTTGACATTGATGCTGAAATAATAATTACGCTAAAGCAACAACAGAATAATCACTGCGCGAGTTGTAATTGTATAATGCGTTAGCAGTATTCGGATAAAGATCCTCGCCAATTTACCGTAGACAGAAAGAATAGCAGTGTAGGTCATACCAACGATAACGTTATGCTGACTTGTCTTGAGTGCAATAGACGCAGAGGTGCTAATTAAGACCACGCGGTGGCAATTGAGTATCCTCGGGGATCACTTGCAGTTGTTGTCGAGTAAATCCCCGCTGAGGAGCGGTCAAATCCAGTCTATAGATTGCTGGTCTACCCGTTGATCGTGTTATACCGGATATCTTATGTACGGTGACGCTCCAAATAGGATCAGTAGCTCTTTTTTTACCACCTTCAAGCTCTCCTGATTCGTATAAATACCTTACAATGACATTACTACCAAGAATTGGTTCGGAAACGCTAGCGTTTCTAGAGAAATCTTTTTGTGCTTGTACGGGTATATACTTCTCTTTAATAGCGTTGACAGGTTTCATATTAATTGTTCTAGTAATCTCATTATTGATTGCGGTAACTACACCTGGTAATTTCTTGACCCATTCACGGGATCGTTTATCCTGGATGAATTCTTTCGCGTATTGATATCCAAATAACCGCTCAGCAAGTGTCCGATTAAACCGTTCAACAATTGCCTGATCGCGATGTAACGCAGTATGCCCTCGTCTGATGGCGACATTATGATGTTTCATCGTTGTTAAAACAGTGCCTTGAAATTCCTTGCCAGGATCAACTTGTAACAGATTAGGCCAGCGCAGAGGACCTCGTCGATAAATTTTTTCAAATGCAGAAGCTACTTCAGTAGATGATTTTGTCCTTAGCGGTTCTGCTTGTTTGTATCGACTCGCAATATCAACTACGGTTAACGCGTATTTGTAACCGTTGTCATGCGGCAGAAATAGTATATCAGCTTGATGAACTTCATTAGGTGTTGTAACATCAAAATGCGAGTAGTTAATTTGTTTAGGCGCTGGTAGATAAATTTGCCATATCGCCTGTTTGGATAACCAGTTTGCCGCTGTAGTTTTTTTCACCTTTGATGCGCTAGCGAGTTTATTGATTGCTGCGTACTCTCTCCAGTATCCTCTCGGAGAATAATAAATAGATTCCATAGTTTTAATTACCAGCACCTAACATCAATTTACCCTTCATAGCAGATTTTACCAACCACGAAGCCAATTTTTCTTTGAAGGATTTATCAGGAATAGCATTTAATGCATGAATTAATTTCACATCTGCTAGATGTCTATGCTGCAAATTGCTGCTTTTATAAGCGACATCATGAGCATGACACGCCTTATCAATAGCGTTTATTGGATACTCGCCGGGTCGGGACTGATTTTGATCATCAAGTCTGATATCTAATCGTGTTCCCGGTCCACAGTAGCTATATCCTGGAAGGTGCTTTTCTCCTGGATACTTTGCCCACGGTGTTCCTGGGAGTTTTGCTAACTTGGCTGCAATATCACCTCCTCGTTTTTTTTAAAGGTTTCGTGGAAACAAATCTAAATTTTTTTGTACTACATTGTACGCATTTACCAGAAAGCGCTGATCGATTATTTTTCGTTGTAATCGTCGTCAAGTCATTTGTGCCAGTACGCGTCCTACACTTCACACAATATAGATCCATAATATATTTATAACAGCATGAATGGAATTGATTATTCAGCTACGAGACGACGGGAACCTATTAGACACCATGAAATGTTACCCAATTCTATTCGCGCGATTATCATCGGACCATCTGGAAGTGGTAAAACACAATTGCTACTTAATTTGATAACGAGATGGATGAAGTGGGATAAGTTGTATATGATTGCTCCGAGTGTAGATGATCAGCGATGTTATGAAGTGTGAAAGGATTTTAACGAAGCCGCGCGAGAAATTAACGGTGATGGTGTTATTGAGTTTATAACCGATATCGAGGAAGCACCTAGCATTAATGATATTGATGAAAGTATTAACAATTTAGTCGTATATGATGATATCATGTTAGACAATCAAAAAAATCCTGCTAGAATATTTTCCAGAGGCAGACATAAAAACACCGATGTGATATATATCACTCAACGTTACACTCAAATACCAAAAGTGATCAGAGATAACTGCAATATGCTGTGTGTATTTAACGGAGTTGATACTCATACTCTTAGAAATATTTGCCAAACTTGGTGCGGTGGTGAAATGGATCATAATCAATTTAGAAATTTCTTTAGCCGCGCTCAGACAATCCCACACGGATTTGTAACGATAAATTTATAAGACCCTCGGACAAGATATCGTGTCGGACTTGATCAAATATTTAGTTAGCGCATAGCAGCAGAGAGTGTGAACGCCAACTAAATGGCGTCTTTTTTTTTACTAAATGGAACCTTACAAGGAAGCCTTTAGTTGACCCTTCTCGTTAATTTTTACTAGAAAGGTCTATTTTTGACTAATTGAGACTTCCTAGCAATATTTAATAGAAGGCAGCATCGTTGACGCCTAAAAGTTGGTCTGTTCACACTCTCTGCTGCTCTGTACCTTTCACGTTTCTGATATGCATTTTGTACTGCTATAAGAACAGCGACCATCGCATCCATCGTCCATTCGATTATTTCGCCTGCACGAGATAGGCGAGTGGTTGGTGGTCGGTCTTCAATATGAACTTCCGCCCGTACAAGTACCGCTCGCACCGTGATATTCCGAACACGATTCCGAAGCATTCCTTCTCCGACAGGGAGTAGTTCTTCTCGGAAGCAGACAATTCTGACTGCCGTACGTGACAGGAAAAAGCGTGCCATCGTACTCCTTCAGTAGTACTGCTCGCAGTCCAGTGTCACATGCGTCGGTGCGAAGAACTAAGTCGGATGTAGTCTATCCTTCAGCGTTTGAAAAACATGGTCACACGCATATGTCCAAATAACTCTACTCGGGGCCCGTTTGTTGGTTAGATTAGACAACGGCCCCGCAATCGTCCTGAAATTGGCCACATACCTCCGGTAATACCCGGCCAATGCCAGAAATGACCTAAACACAGTTTTCGTGGTAAGCCGTGCGGCGTTTCGCAGCTGCTCCACCTTTGACATCTCTGGGAACAGTGTGCATAGGCTTAGGGTATGTCCTAAATAATCCAATGTCCGGAACCCAAGGTGACTTTTGGAAGGGGAGTAGTCTATCACGTCTGACGTAGCCACTCCAAAACGTCAGCTAATATAGTGAGGTGTTCACTACACGTCTCTGTGGCCAACAAGAGGTCATCGATGAAGTTGTAGACACCCCTATCGCGTATGGATCCAACAACTTCCGCATCATCCTATTAAAGACGCTGGGCGCGTTCTGTATTCCGAACGACATGACCAACCATTGGTAGGTCCCGTCCGGAGTAGCAAAAGCGAGGTTTTCCTTATTATCCTTCTTTACTGGAGTTTGTCAAAAGCCCTTTAACAAATCCAGCTTGGAAAAATATTTCGCTTACGAGACAGAAGCGAGAATAAGTTCCGGGTCAGGTAGCATTTCGACCTTAAATTCTGTCGCTTGATTCAGCTTCCGGTAGTCGACATAAAACCGATGGGTGCCGTTTTTCTTCTGCACTAGGACTACAGGAGAGCTGTTCGGAGAGACCGGGGGTTCGATTACTCAAAAACCAATCATCTGCTCGATCTCCTCACTTACGACTTGTCGTTGTGCGTGGGGCAAGAGATAGGGTTTCCGCTGGACTGGCCGGTCATCACCAGTTTTAACCCGAACTCGACAAACGAAGTTCTCATGGGTATTTCCGTAAGCACATCGGAATACCCGGGCAGCAACGTCTCAATCTCTCCTCGTTGTTCCGCAGTTAACATGGGGTCACACTTCACGTCCGAGGGTGTCTCCGACCTAGTTAACGAACAGCTCGGGACAGTGTTGGCACCTTCCGTATCGACTTCGGCGTCCTCGGTGACTATCGTGGCGATGACGAAAATCGCTGACGGTCTCTCTTTCCGGTATCTCTTAAGCAGATTGGCGTGGTACAATTTCTCCTTTGTTGGCAGCCGTATCCGATATGTTTGACCTCCGTCCTTCCTGGTGACGACGTACGGACCTCTCCAGGAAACTTGCAATTTGTTGTGTTCTTCTGGCAAAAGCAACAACACCTTATCCACTACTTCATACTGGCGTGGTTTTACGCGCTTGTTGTGATTCTTTGCCTGACGCGACTTCGTTCGCTTAAGGTTCTACTGTGCGAAGGAATAAACTTCCTCCAGTTTGTTGCGCAAGTCCGCGACGTACTGGTAGGTAGTGCATACCTCCGCTACAGTGTGGTCCTCCGTCCACAGCTGTCTTAGTACGGCGATTGGGCCACGTACCGTCCTCTCGTACAAGAATTCAAAGGGAGAGAATCCTAGCCTCACTTTTGGTACTTCTCGGAATGCGAAAATCATGGCAGGAATATACCGATCCCAATCCTTGGGGCGGCTTCCGAACAGCTTATTGAGTGTGTTCTTTAGGGTCCCGTTGAACCGTTCGACCAGTCCGTTACATTGTGGGTAATACGGTGTAATTGTGAGGTGCTTAATTGACATTAGTCGGTTTAGCTCCGCCATCACACGACTCATGAATTGTGTTCCTTGATCGGCCAGGATCTCATCGGGTACTTCGACTCTTGACCAAATCCCAAACAGCGCTTCCCCTACGGTTTCCGAATGAAAATTACGCAACGCGACGGCCTAAGGATCGCGTGTAGATAATCCACAACCGTTAGAATATATTGACGCGGGGTTTATCGGTCCGCTCAAATCCATTGTTGGCAATTCCCATGTGTCCTCCCTAGAGACACTTATGCGCAAGTCATATCACTTTACCCCGCTTGTTTTTCCGCACGACAACTTGCTTAAAGTGTTCGCTGCCCTTTCTGGCGTGGCGATACAAGATCCCCTTCTTATACGGACTTTCTTTCTGTGTTCCTGGTACAGCTTGGTTGTGCAACTGCTTCAGAGTTGCGTCTTCCTGTTGCAGCTTCATCAACTCGGCCGGAAGATTGTTACTCACCGGTGACTTTGTAACTTCCATCGTTTTCGCTTCCGTCTGTCGACTATTGGACCTGGTATCCAAAGCACTCACCGGTATCGGTGTGCATGTTTCGGGGTTCGGTTGCGGCAACACATAACGGCACCCCAGTATAACGTCATGTGATAGACCATCCAAGCACGCAGATTTAATGTTCTCCTTCACGTACGGCGAAACGAGGTCAATGACAGCAACTGCCAATGAGTCACGCGCGATGTTCACGTACTGAACATCGATTACCTCATCTGTGTAATCCTCGGGCTTAACGTACGTCCTGTCGACAAAGGCTGAGACGCTACACCCGGTCTCATACAAAATGGTGGCACATTCTCCGTTGACAGTGCAGTAATTGCTCAAGGTTTTGTGATGGACTGGTTCAAGACTACAGTTGTAGTACGGCAAGGCTGTCTACTTTCACTGACGCTTTTCAACATCTACTAAGAGCGCATCATGACCGAAGCCCTGGAAAATTACTGTGGGACAGTAACATCACCAACCTCCGCTTTGCAGACGACATTGATGGTCTGGCAGGAAATGAAGATGAGCTTGTCACCATAGTGAAGTACCTGGATGAAACATTTTGCAGATTTGACACGGAGATAACTGCCGAGAAGTCAAAGCTGATGACAAATAGTGGCCAACAAATATCAACCAAGATTAAAGTCAGATGACAGGAACTGGAAACAGTAGCCCAATTCAGATATCTTGATTCCATACTCACCGAAAAGGGATCAAGAGCAGAAATGTTGTCACGAGCAACACAAAGGCAGCTATGTCAAAGCTAAGACACATCTGGAAAGACAAGAACATTTGTCTGAAAACTAAAAACAGACTATTGAGAGCACTTGTCATCTCTATCTTTCTGTATTCATGTGAGGCCTGGACCCTGACACCAGAATTACAACGAAGAATTCAGGTACTTGAAATGAGATGCTACAGAACAATCCTTGGCATCTATTACATTGACCACTTCACAAATGAAAAAGTGCGCAACACCATCAGGCACAAAAGAGGCCATTATGAAGACCACCTCACCACTGTCAAAAGAGAAAGATGAAATGGTATGGCCATGTCACTAGAGCCAACAGTCTATCCACAACAGTACTGCATGGAGGTGTCCAAGGTGGTTGAAGGAGAGTTAGACAGAGACAAAAGTGGAATGACAACATCACGGAATGGACCATGAAATGTTTCGCAGAGACACAGGCATTGGCACATCGAGTCAAGTGGAGGGAACTGGTCAGATGTTAAGCAGAACAGTGCTTCAACGACCACACCAGATCAAGAGACTGATGATGATGATGATGATGTTGATGATGCTTATCCTGAAATAAAACTATTTCATTTGGATCCACATTTGTAAGATTTAATTTTTCGGATATTTCGTCGATATTGATTGTTTTACAATATCTTGTGATATTCCTTATTTAGGTTTAAGTTTCGAGATATATCTCCCTTCAATATCTGCAATAATATTTTAAGATCTTTTTAAAAGGCGATTATTCGTTAACTCCTGTACAGCATTATCGGATCGTTTGGATAATTCTGATATAGACTTTAGTACATCAATTACTTTACGGCCGTATATTGTTGGGTTAGTTATTGTCTGTGTTAATTGTGTTGAATACCGGATCGGATTAATATGAACATTGACATACTAGAAGCATTAATCTGGCAGGGTAATCCGAAAGTATCAAAATAAATAATCTCACGTGGATCAATCGCGCATGGTGTAAAGTGAGTTCCAGGTACGGTAGAAGTATCAAGATCAATGATACCGATTTCATCGCTCTTTGGTCTTAAAGATAACAAGTATCGCATATAAACACATCAAATGGTTCTTTTTTTAAACAATTCTTACTGTTTTAGTAGCATCGATGAAATTAATATTTGACATTGGTGTTATTAAATCGTTTATGGTACTCTCATATTTTTCCTTACGAATAAGAACTCCCAGGTAATACCTCTCCACATCCGTACGTTAAACGACTCCGTGGAATGCTTTACGCGTTGTTTCTTTAATGCCATTTCTGCCGCAAATCTCCAATCCAGCAGCTTTTGCAACAGCAGGGTCAACTGCAACGGTTAATGCAAGTACTGCGGAAAAAGTGGAAATATACCATCTGATTTAGTTACATCTGAAATAAGACCAACTGATAGAGTAAGTAGCATTCGTCTACCAGCATCATTACGTAGAATCGATGTGTCACATAGTATAACATCGATTCCTCTTTTGTAACCATCAGCAGCTTGTACTTCACCTTTATTAGATCGGAGGCATATTTCAACAACAATCCTTGTTAAGAATGGATATTCGTTTTGCATTCTATTGTCATACGAGATTCGTCCATTTTCAGCAATCCTCAAAATAGAACATAAAAAACAATATAATTTATTACAAGATTCCGCTTTTTCTTACAATCATGTCATATAAAAATCGATATTATATTACGATGTACCTAAAGAATGCAATGAAAACTCAAAAGTGTTAAAAAGGTATGAGATTATGTTGCTTTCTTTATCATTGACATTCATAACACCCAGAGTTCAGAAGACCTCAATGGATTTATTAATAATGTTCTAGTATACGACGACGTAATGCTATACAAACAATCATATCGATCTCGGATATTGTCTCGACGCAGACATAAAAACACATCCGTGTATGTTACTAAGAGTTATACGCAAAAACGTAAAGTGATCGGACACAAATTTTGATGGAGAGCAGAAAGAACGATGTGATAAGAATAAGTATCACGACGTGATAACACGCGTTCATGCTTGTTGAAAACCACAGAAGACAAAAAAGTAACGAACGAAACTAACCAATGAGACACGCTATAGAGAATGACTATCGGTCAGTAAGAGGTTTCTTTTAAACGTTCTTGCAATTTTACTTTGTTTTCGTAAGGACTTTAGAAAAAAGGACGCTTGCAAAATTATCTCTGTTCACCCAACCTGCTGCTAGAGTTCTGATAAGAGCTACATATTGGGAGAAAAAAACACGGGTCACTAAATCGCCTATTGGGTCTATACTTGTCATTCACTATCAAGATATATGCAATTAATGATCCCCGTGTAAGTCTTTTGCAATACCTTTAGCATATACCTTGGTTGTGGATGTAGTCTTGTCTTTGTTATACAAATCGAGATGACTTGTTATATGATGATTTTCGAAGTGAAGGCTTCATATAAATATGTGTTATGCATGTCAATTAGACATATATTATATTTCCTGCTTGCCTATTAGTTTCTTGATCTGATGTAATGCTAGAATTGCACAAAGCGGAGACTTTGTAGAACGGCAAATATTTAACGTTTGGAACAGTCCACAAAACAAATATAGATATACCAATACCATATTAATGGGGAAATCAAACAATCAAAACGTATATTGGAGAAACCAAACAATTAGGATGTAATTTAAACAGGAAGCCATTCTGGATTTGGAGTCCGTTATAATCGAATAGGAGGATCAAGTGAGGAATGAGATATATCAAAATCCATAGCTGCAGATTATTCCAGGTTCTTAGGTGAGCTAGAGTTATGACTAACAGATCGCATCGGATTCCCTTGCTCGGTTTCGGTCTTGGGTCTTGGGTCTATTTGATTATCCGTTCGTAAAGCATAACTGCAAAAGCACACACATATATATATATATATATATATATATATATATATATATATATATATATTTATTTATTTATTTATGTATCAGATATTGTTGTACAGGCTTAAGAAGTCAGATGAAAATAAAATAAACTACTAAATATCAGTCTCTTGTTTCCTTAATTTTCCGGTCCTATATGTTAGATCATAAAACGTCATCAACATATCCAACCGTGCAATTGTTTAATGCATCCATGCCTGTGTACTACCATCTGATTCTAATTTGCAAGTGTAGATTGATATGAAGAGTCCGACATTCCCAAACGACGATCTTGCTATTGCTGATGTTCAGCCATATAGTTCTACAACTTTCACGGGCGATACTCCAACGCGTCTTGTCCGTTTTCCATTTGTACTTTGTTATGTTGCATTCTTTCCAAGCCTTACCAAACGATCATCCCCTTGCTTTTCCTCTGCTATATTTCGTTCATCGACTCGATGAGGCCCACACTATTCATCTGAGGGTTGGATGGTCCGATTCTGCTCAATGAATGGGCAGTTGTATGACGCAGCCATGACTTGCAGAAATGTTCTTTTCCATAAGACACAGGGAATGATAGGGCCATCTTCTGGATAGATGATGGGGCATGCTTTTCCTGCTTGCCTCTTAGGCTGTGCAGCTGCTGTGCTGCTAGATTTGCACAACGTGGAGCCTTTGTGGATTCAATCGCTTACTGTTCGTATGGCTCCACCTAGGATTTCCCAGGTACCGGCTGATGCAGTACTTCAGTTTTATTGATACTGATGGTGCAACCAAACCTTGTGCAATGGTCGATACTATGCTCTTGACATTTTTCTTCTAGCAACCTAACAACACACACCATGCCTATAGTCACACGTTTGTTTCGGAATACACACTGTCTTACTCGCCGTAAAAACTGGTCAAGGTGTGTATTGTGGTAAGTTAAGATTCTTGCTGGTATCTGTCCTGCAAATGAGAGTAAAGATACCCCAATGGTTCTCGCAGGTTTGGCGGTTCCCTTTGCGCTTATACATGTAGAATTTGGAAGCTTATTTGATTTCCAGAGGAATTGTCTCTTGCTGTGGCGTCAGTTAACACATTTGGTGGAGCCATTATATCAGGTCAGTTCCCCCTTCCTTTTACACTTCAGGTGAGATGGAATCTATACCATATGCTTTGCCACTGAAGCGCAGACGTATCAATTCTTCTAGTGCTTCGTTGATGAGTAATTAGGGGAGACGACTGATCGCGTCATCATTGCTGGATTGTCAAACTGTTCAGCCAATTCTTGTTCAGTTCTTAGCGTGTTCCCGTTCATGCTGAGAAGGGACGATGTATTTGCATATTCTTGGTTCGGGCATTGTAGACGTTCTTCATGTAATGCTAATCGGTCAACCTAGCACTTCAACGCATCAGATATGATGCTCAGATATGTGTCACTCATCTGGAGGAATTAATGCTGTACCGTTCTGCGTATGTTATTGTACGCATCTGTCCTAGAGGTGGACTTGAGGTTGATGATGTATGTTTGAAGACGACTGTGTTCCTCGGTCAGCAACTGCTTAATCTGGTCGCACTTCTCTTCGAACCAGTCCTGATGCTTTCTGATTGAAGGTCCTAGGATTGCCACTAACGTGGTGTAGACCATCGACGTGAATCCCACCCAGTCGGTCGCAACATTCTGAGTTCAAGAAGGGATGCTTTCAAACTATGTTCTAGAACTTTCATAAGTCCATGAGGGAATGTTTGGTAGTAGTGCATTTCGGCGTGATGTCATTTGGGCTGGATACAGTATATAGGCTTGGTGATGGTTAGGAAGTGGTTTGTGCTTCAGTCAGAAGCGCACATTGGCATGGTCACAGGCAAATATTGCCTGTCCGTCTTCCTGACAATAACGTAGTCGATGAGGTGCTAGTGCTTATTTTGAGCATGGATGCATCTATGACGTCCGGTTACGGGTAGGGATGCGAGAAGACTCTATTGCCGATCTGTAGTTCATACTCAGCGCAAGTGTGGTGAAAAACGTGATCGTTGCTGTTATAGTGACCCAATACATCTTTCCCTAGCACTCCATCCCAGTTAATGTGATCACAGCATACATATGCATTGCAATCAGCAGCAAAGGGGGCGAATCAGACAACTTTTTTTTGTTTTTATTTTTGATTATACCCCCTCCAAAATAACACTAGACCCTTCTCGCGAAAAAATAAGTCTCTGACCCTTGTCTGAAAACATTCGCGTCGCAACGTCGTTGTCACTCACCCCCTCTGCTGCTAGAACTTTCAGTTGGGGTTAACCGAATATTTGATCCAGTCCGATACGATATCGTGTTCGAGGGTCATGTAAATTTATTGTTACAAATCCGTGTGGGGTAGACTGAGCATGACTAAAGAAATTTCTAAATTGATTGAAGTCCATATCAGAACACCATGTCTGCCAAATATTTCGTAGCGTATGTGTATCAACGCCGTTGAATACAGCAAGCATATTACAGTAATCTCTAATCACTTTTGGAATCTGAGTGTAGCGTTGAGTGACATAGATCACATCAGTGTTTTTATGCCTGCCTCTGGAAAATATTCTAGCAGGATTTTTTAGATTATCTAACATGACATCGTCGTATACAACTAAATTGTTGATACTTCCATCGAGGTCATTCACGGATGGCGCCTCGTCAATATCGGTTATAAATTCAATAACATCCTCGGCGGCAATCTCTGAAGCGTTTTCATTAAAATCTTTTAGCACTTCATAGCATCGTTGATCATCTACGCTAGGGGCAATTAAATACAACTTATCCCACTTCATCCATCTCATTATTAAATTGAGCAACAATTGCGTTTTACCGGATCCAGATGGTCCGATTATAATTGCGCGGATAGAGTTTGGTAGCGCTGCATGATGCTTCACTGGTTCTCTAGTTTTAGTCGCTGAAAAATCAATTATATTCATATCTCTATACATAAATTATGGATCTATATTGCGTGAAGTGTAAGGCGCGTACTGGCACAGATGACTTGACGACGATTACAACTAAAAATAACCGATCAGCGCTTTCTGGTAAATGCGTACAATGTAGTACAAAGAAATTTAGATTTGTTTCTAAACCCAAGGAACTCAAGGAACCTTTAAAAAAAAAAGAGGAGGTGATATCGCAGCCAAATTAGCAAAACTCCCTGGAACCCCATGGGCAAAATACCCCGGAGAAAAACACCTTCCAGGATATAGCTACTGTGGACCGGGAACAAGACTTGATATCAGACTCAATGATCAAAATCAGCCCCGACCCGGTGAGGAACCAATAAACGCTATTGATAAGGCCTGTCACCTTCATGATGTATCTTATAAAAGCAGTAATCTGCAGCACAGGCATCTAGCAGATGTGAAATTAATTCATGCGTTAAATGCTATTTCTGATAAATCTTTCAAAGAAAAATTGGCTTCCTTTTTGATAAAATCGGCTATGAAAAGTAAATTGATGTTAGGGGCTGGTAATTAATAACAACATGGAATCTATTTATTATTCCCCAAGAGGATACTGGAGGGGTAAATCAGCAATCCATAAACTCGCTAGCGCTGCAAAAGTGAAAAAAACCACTGCGGCTCATTGGTTATCCAAACAGGCACTATGGCAAATTTATCTACCACCGCCTAAACAAATCAATTTCTCGCATTTTGATGTGACCGGACCCAATGAAGTTCATCAGGCTGATCTATTATTTCTGCCACATGATCGTGGTTACAAATACGCATTAACCGTAGTTGATATTGCAAGTCGATACAAAGAAGCAGAACCGTTAAAAACAAAATCGGCCACTGAAGTAGCTTCTGCATTTGAAAGGATTTATCGAAGGGGCCCTCTGCACTGGCCAAATCTATTACAAGTTGACCCGGGCAAGGAATTTCAGGGTGCAGTGTTATCTACAATGAAATATCACAATGTCGCTATCAGACGAGGGCATACTGCACTTCATCGTGATCAGGCCATTGTAGAACGATTTAATAAAACCCTTGCTGAGCGGTTATTTGGATATCAATACGCAAAAGAATTCATCCAAGAAAAAAGATCCCGTGAATGGGTTAAAAGGTTACCAGCTGTGATTACTGCACTGAATAACGAGATTACTAGAACCATCAACATGAAACCTATCAATGCCATTAAAAAGAAGTCAATACCTGAAATGGAAATTCAAAAAGATTTTAACGTTTCCCAACCAATTCTTGGTAGTAATGTCATTGTGAGGTACTTATACGAACCAGGAGAGCTTGAGGGTGGCACAAAAAGGGCTACTGATCCTATTTGGAGTGTTACTGCACATAAGATATCTAGTATAACACGATCTACGGGTAGACCTCCAATCTATAAACTGGATTCAACTGCCCCTCAACGGGGTTTTACTAGACAACAATTACAAGTGATACCTGAGGATACTCAATTACCACCACATGGGCTTAACTAGCACCCTTGCGTCTATTGCACTCAAGACAAGTCAACATCACATTATTTCTGACATGACCGAGATTGTTATTTTTTCTGTCTACGGTGAATTGGCGAGGATCCTTATCCGAATACTGCCAACGCATTATACAATTGCAACTCGCGCAGTGATTATTCTGTTGTTGCTTCAGAGTAATTATTAATTCAGCATCAATATCAAATTCTCGTTGTTTTTTTTTGTCTTGTTGTTTGTAACCGGAGAGTTTTTTATCAATAATATCATCTATTGTGGTGTCATTATGATCGCCAATGATTTCATCATCGCCTGTCTCTGTCAGGACAATTCTTCGAAGTTGATTTATTTTTCGTACTCTAGACACTGCGAGATAGACTAAATTCGACCATTCTATGCGATTATCTACTATCCAAACAGTTGTATCCGATATAGTCAATCCCTGTGAAGAGTGTATTGTTGCTGCATAACCTAGCGTCCATGGGGATTTATTAGCACGCAATGCATCTTCAACGACATTGATATCAACCAGCACAATATCATTTAATACGAGAATCTGTCTTTGAAATCCTTCGGATTTTGGTCCTGGAATATCAACTTCGATGTTCTGTTTTCGTGTATCCGATGGCCTATAACATAACGGTACTGGAAGTGTTGCAAATTTTTGTTTATGCAATTCAAATAACTTCATCTGAAGTGTATCCCTGACTATTTTTCTACTTGCAATGATTAAATCATTTGGTCTCCACGCTTCCCAAAACTCATTCATGGGAGTTTCCGAAATTATTTCACGGGCTATTTCACACTGGATTCTATCCGGTTGTAATCTAATTAGTTTCTTAAATTCTTTTAATTCATTATCAAGTGATCTATGATCGGTATCAATTTCTTCATAATAGTCTACAAAACCCTTTAGCCATTCATGGGGGGATGCACCGACAAATGGTGGTGGTTGGCCGTGATCCCCGCACATGACGACTTTTGTATTCTTCAATAACAACCACTCAAGAAATATTTTTAAGACATCTTCGGACACTGTGTCTATTTCATCCCACATGATAATTTCAGGAATAAATTTCTCTCCCATGCGCTCAGGAGTCCATTTATCTCCCTTCCATCTAAAGAAACTATGATAAGTGCAGGCATTTACCCCTCGTTGTTTCATCTCTCTGGCGAGTCTGTGAGTCGGTGTTAGCACAATCATGTTTGGATTGGAAACACGATATAACTCAATTGCCCGGGTTGTTTTTCCTGACCCGCCACAGCCGTTTAAATAAACTGTTTTATATCTACAGATTGGATCAGAAATCGGTGGTGCACTAGAAAATTCTGAACACTGATTGCTTTCTAAGTAATTATTTTCAATGGTAACATCTGCTGATGGAATATAATCATGAAGCATTTCCTTCTTAATTCTCCATGACCCCCAATTCTCGTTGCCAGTAGCCTTAAAATCAGCCATTTTGCTATTTATGTAAAATGAGTCAGTAGCAACTCTAACTGCGGTGGTAGGAAATCTATTGATCATTGAAAACAGATTGATAGAAGCATAACCAAGCATAGAAGCTCTCAAATATGTGTACTGCTGATGGATACCATCAGTGTAAGTAACAATTGTACCCAATTTGGTTCCATCTGACATAAATGCGTCCTTACGATTGACATATAAGCCCCTATTCGTTAAATCTTTGATTACAAAATCGTATTCAGCATTGTCTATAATCAATCGTGAAGAATATCTCGTATTATCATCTTTGCCACCTTGGGTAAATTTACCGATTATTCTTCGTCCAAGGTCTTTTGCTTCATTGTTTCTGATTTCAAATAACTGTCTGGACCAATCCATGATTTGTTGTTCATTAAAATCAGGAAACAGTTTTCGCTCTTCGCTAATTATTTTTTCTAGATCAGGTTGTGGTAACCAGACTGATTTCTGTGCTCGATAGGATATAATTGCTTCACTGACAATTAATGATTTTAACATCTTACAATCAAGCATATACCGTAATAACACTATTGGCATCCAGTGTTTTTCAGACATGTGTTTACCAATCCAAAGATAACTACACGGATGAAGTCCTTCAGCCATTTCAAATGATACTACACAAGCGAATCCGGTTAAATCGAAATGTGGCAGTGGTCCATTAATAGCAACACGGGTCATTTCGTGTGTGGGGTGTCCAAATCGTTTGAAATATTTCTCACACTCTCCATACCCAAGAAAACTTCCTGGATAACATGCAATCATATCAACTGAAATAACGGTATCAGCGGTGTATTTTGTGTTCCATAATCCTCCATGGCTGTATTCAAGACAGGACAATTTGACATCTGATAAGAACTCACTTCGGGTTGGTTTCCACGCGTTTTTCTTCCTAGCAAAATGTGCTACAACTGATGGAAGTGTAAAACAGTTTGCTAATAATTGATCGTTGTCTTCCCCCCCAGAACTCTGGGGAGAAAATTCACTAGCTAGTTGTTTCATTTGATTATGCAGCTCTTCAGTACGGTACAATTCTCCGTTGGGCCTTACAAACTGATCAAATCTACATTCTTCGTCTGAAGTACTATGAAATAGCCACACTGACACAGAATCGTTTTTACTCAAATGGTAAATAGCATCAAATAATTTCTGCTCTGAAAAAAACTCTTCGGTTCCAAACAGATATTTTACGGTTCTATCCCGTGGGAATATTGTTACTGCAGATGACCACGCGTGTTCGTTATGATCAATAATTTCAATGGGAGCTCCCTGTGATTTATATTTCGATTTGTATAATACTTCTCCGGTGATTGTCCTTACCGATATTGGAAATCTCAATGATGTTTCTAATTTGGCTATATCTTGAATTGTTGCCCCATGCTGTTTCACTGTCAGTTCCCATTCGGTTATTTTTTTTCGTCTTAGATCAGTTAGTTTATTTCCCCGGTACGCATTTGTGAAGTGTTCTATTATTCGTGTTGCTACACAATTGAGCCCTGTCGAATATTTCATGGGTGCTAGTTTTGAAATATCAGGTTTTTCATTGAGTGGATATATCCCGTAAACAACTACTGTGACAGGATAAGATCTTTCGTAGTAGGGTTTATCAAGTCCAGTCAAAATTCCTGGTTTTGAATCCTGAGTCACAGTGACAGTTTTTTTGTCCTTAAGAATAGGCTCGTATTTGTCCCTAATGATCCATTTTCCATTATCACGGATAAGGAATTTTATTCGAAAAAAATTTCTTTCTTTCCCAAGACGTGAGATTATCACTGCTGCTTTTTCATCATTCATGGTAGCGTCAACAACACCATCAATTCGAAATGTTGACCAACAATGAGCTGCCCCATCACGCTTGAATTCATTAAAACAGTCTCTGATTTTACTAATCAAGGTTCTATCAAGAATTTTATTCTTTGGTGTATCAGAAACTCTATCAAGATTGAATTGAACACTTTTCCAAGGCTTAATTTTCGATAATCTCTCGAACTCCTCCATACTATAATTAAAACAAGTATTTAAATGAAAGATTTAAGTATAATGAATCATTGCAAATGGCTTATGATTGGATCAGTGACACCGTGTAACAAATCATGCAGAAATGAATTCTGTTGGTATCATATGCAAAGCTTTCGTCGTGGAAGCCGAGGTCCGTTACCCTGTATTCAATGTGGGGTTGGGGTCAGGGGGAGGTCGCAATTATGCATTATGTGCGGCGGAAAACGATACAGGGAGCTAAAACGCTATTATGATAAAAAAATAAAAAATACTGCCATTGACCCCAACGATGACAAAATAATAAAGACTGCTCAAGATTATATACAGAGACTTATAATTAAACCAAACAATGAATTAGAAAAATAGTGTTATTATACAAATGAACCAAGAATTCAGACCTCACCCCTCCGTGCTTGTTAATTATGAAGGATTCCGTAATAGTATTATCAGAAAATTCTATTTTCGTATGTCAAAATACAGTACACGCGTACCGTCTATAACACCAAGGGAGACTACTCTTAAATGATAATAACCAAGGGAGTTATCATTGTGATTTAGCGGCTTGGTATTTCTTTTTAGGAAAAGATATATTTTCTTTTTTTTTAGTGTTTAAGTCAAATATTCTGTGTCACGTGCGATTAATGCGTATTTCATAACATAGGATGTGATCCGGAGATACAGGCGTTACAGGATAACACACGTGTATACTTTCTCCCTTAGATTGTGTTAACTTGTTTAATGGGTATTGTGATTCAGCGCTGGGCATTGTTTTGTAAGAAAAGACATGTTTTCAAACAATTATATTCTTTGTTCTAGTGTTTAAGTCAAATATGCTGTCTCATTTAAATACTGTGAAACACCATTAATAAGTAATTCAAGAAAATAAAATAGCATACTTGCGGATTGATGTATTAATTCCCTTTATATACTCTCTCACTTAGATGGTGTCGAGATGATAAGGGAGGGAATAACAACCCCTCCCACCTACTCTTATATGTTTCTACTATTATGTGTAAATATAAGTGTTTTTAAATGTCTGTATGTAGACTATCATTTGTATAATTTAATATGTAAATATTGAATAAAGATTTTAAAAAAAAGAGGATGCCGACATGGCACCTATAAAAGATGTACAAATGCTACATCTATAAAAATTACATTACAGTATGGCGTGGGTTATTTGCCCCTAAATTGTGATTCAGCGGCTTGGGATATAATTAATTAGAAAAGAAATCAAATATAAAATGTTTTCAAACGATTATATTCTTTTTTTTTAGTGCTTTATGCAAATATTCTGTCTCATTTAAATACTGTGAAGCACCATTAACAAGTAATTCAAGAAAATAAAATAACACACTCTGTGGATTGACGCTGCTGTATTAGTCACCTTATATACTAAATGAAAGGTTTAAAGCTGGGGCTTTCAAAGGCCAATCCGACCAGTCAAAAAATAACCCACGCCATTGACACGTGTGCGTGGTTGACTTTTACTCAATCATGCAACCGGGTTTAATTTCATGGGTTGCTTTGATTGGTCGAATTGGCCTTTGAAAATCAGCCCCGTCGTTTCATGTTTGTGATGTCTGTGCCGTCCCATCATCATTACATCATCATTGAATTATAATCCATATTACATCATCATTGAATTATAATCCATATTACATCATCATTGAATTATAATCCATCCTTAATTAAGTTAATTAAGTATATGTATACCTACAATCTGAATGGAGATATATACGGTATTTGTGCTGTCCTTAATTAAGTTAATTAAGTATATGTATACCTACAATCTGAATGGAGATATATACGGTATTTGTGCTGTCCTTAATTAAGTATATGTTGTGACGTCACCCCAAGCATATCTTCTGGGCGGTCTAAGATGGCGTTTGCCACGTTAGGCCTCCCTTCCGGAGATGTATGTTTCGGGTTTCCCTTGGGCTTACTTGGATGTGAAGGCAACCAAGGAGTTCCAAAGATGTGTTGTCGTATATATGTAACCTCTAGGTCATTTCACGTAAACATACCCTCTTGTGATTATAACCCGTTATTTGACGAGTTAGATTCACTCTTAGGGGAATATGTTTCCGGTGAATGTAAATATAAATGACCTAAAATAAATACCATCCATGGATGTAATTAGCTCTCCATCACATTTGGGTTACCCCGTATGGTGTTCAAAAATGAATTACCGGCCAAAACGTGGATGCACATTGGGTAACCCCAGAATGAATTATAGGCTAATAGAAACGGTCATAGGGTCATATCTCAAAGAGCAAAAACAAAAAAAAACATTCTGATATAAAACAGAAACAGAAAAATGCTCTAACAAAGGACCCTATGAAAGACACAAAGGCCTAATAAGGGACCCAATGAATGCAAATAGAACCACAACGGCCTATATCAAGGGGGCCAAATGACTGATAATCGCTCATCATGGTTGATATTTATTTTTGTCTGCATTTATATTTATATATACAGACTGAATTTTAAAAAATATATTTATATATACAGACTGAATTTTTAAAAAAGATAGTTATATATACAGAATTAATTTTAAAAAATATATTTATATATACAGAATTAATTTTAAAAAATATATTTATATATACAGACTGAATTTTTAAAAAAGATAGTTCTATATACAGACTGAATTTTTAAAAAAGATATTTATATATACAGACTGAATTTTTAAAAAAGATATTTATATATACAGACTGAATTTTTAAAAAATATATTTATATATACAGACTGAATTTTTAAAAAAGATATTTATATATACAGAATTAATTTTTAAAAAAGATAGTTATATATACAGACTGAATTTTTAAAAATATTAACGGCTCTTTTATTTTTGAAAAATGAATTAGAAATATGTATTATCATATATGAATTCTGAAATTATGAATAGCATCATAGTTGAAATTGCAAAATTGAAAAATCAGAATATTAGATTGTCAGATGGGTTAAATCCTGATCAAATCAAGTCGGATTTTCAGGATATAGAATACGGAGTTAGCACTAACAAGTATATGTTGCCAAAGAAATATGCACTCATCAAAAAAATTCAAAATTCTATTCGAGACTCTCTTGCATTTTCCAGTGAAGTAGATGTGTTTGTTCCGTTATATACTATCGTGGAAGGAATACGAAAAGAATTGGGTAACGAATATGAATTGAAAAAGGAAGTTAATTCTAAAATTAGAAACTTACGAGCGTTAATTCAAGAAAATGAACTATTTTGATTGACCAGCCCCTCAATATATTTTGTCAGACAGTAAAATCTCCTTGAGATTTTCATTTTTTTTTTTGTCATTTTTTTATTGAATCAGTGAAAATATTTCACACTGCGAAAATAAAAATATTTCACAGCAATAAAAAATTGGACCGTTAAGGATGGAATCATCGATGGGAAAAATTGTTTTACAATTGAAAAATGGTTTCTGATTTCAAATAATGGTCAATGAAGCATTAACGACCCGATTGGCTCGTGAGCGACTAGATGCAATTAAGAAATTTATACCAATTCGCGACTCTGTCAGGAATAAACTGCAAGAACGACAGAGTTTACAAACTGATTTTGCTCTGGGGTCTGAAGAGTTGTTTAAACCAGTAACCACAGCAACGAAAGGAGTAGAGCGTGCTTTACTGGGAGATGGTCCCGAGACGTTGAAATCTGTTATTGGTGAACTTGAAAAACTAGCAGCGAAAACTGAACAAACTGAACAAACTGATCCGAAAAAAACGACTGTTTCTCTGTTGAATAAATTTACTGATCATGCTAAAATATTAATAAAAAAACCTAGTTTATTGAAATCAAAGGATTATCAAGCCTTTGGTAATTTTGCTGCTCAAAGCTATAATTCAAAAAAAGATTTTTTAAAGGACGAGTATAAAAATGATAGAATATCAAGTAATGATTGGTTCGATTATTTGTATAAACTAAATAAAGGGATTGGTCGTTTGAATAAGGATGAGATAGGGTACAAGGAATTTAAAAAGGGAATTAGTAATTATAAAAGAGAACAAATAGAAGAACGACAACGAGAAATAGAAGAACGGCAAGAACTAAAACGTCAAACACCAACACGTAGACAAACAAGAAGACAAAAAAAACAACAACTACCACCTGATGATGATGATGATTTAGAAGAACGACGTCAAACACCAACACGGAGACAAAAAAAACAACAACTACCACCCGATGATGATGATGATGATGATTATTTACAAACTACGGATTTAGAAAAACTAGATGAAGCAGCTGGTTATAGCGGAAGTGGATTGCAAAATCCAAGGATTGGAAACACTTGTCCTGATAGTGTTATCAATGATATATCACGATTAGATGTTCTTGTAGGAGGGTTCCGAGCTGGAAATAACTCTCCAGAAATAATTAATGAAGCAGCTGATATTTGTAGACGATTATTTGCCGGTGGTATCATGGATATCAAAACTTATCGAGATTTCATTGACGAGTTAGCAAATGGGTATCATAGCGATTAAATAACAATTGAAAACACTATTGTTTTTATAATAATGATCATCCATTACAATCATGATAAACCAACCCTCGTCTATGTAGTTAATTCACGGTTTCCAGTTTATAGAGCATACTACGGAGATGGCCTCGGCAAGACCATTTTAGGATTCTTTTCAAGAACGGCCCCAAAAGTGATGCCGTTAGCTAAACAACTTGGAATGAAAGCCATTGATGTTATTCGTGATAAGGGTATTAGTACTGTTGGAGATCTTGCCGGGAAAGCGTTTTCAACTGCGAAGGATAAAATAACATCATTAGTGAGTCGAAAAAAGAAACCGTTACCGTCTACAGAAGAAATGCCTGCAAGTGTTAGTAAAATTATAAATAACGCAGTAGATGAAAAACTAGCGTCGATGGTAAATCAAGGAGACCAAAGCAATATTGCAAATATGATAGCGGGAAGTGGCTTTAGAAAACCACGACGAAAACGCTAGCGTTTTTCACGATGAAATGGAAAATCCGATTTAGACTCTGATAAATAGAATAAAATGTTCAAAAAATCATCTGATCCAGCATTTGATATAGACGCCCCAGTGCGTAAAGATGATTCTGTACGCGATTATCAATTTTATTCTTATCACGCAGTACAACCAGATCTCCGATCGCGAATTGAACTTCAAGTTCATGATACCAGTAAATATTTTCTACCGTGTGAGGCATTTATTGAAGTAGAAGGAGAACTTGTAACAAATGTTGTAGCTGATACCCCATATGCAGATAATGCAAATGTCCGAGTTGGTTTTGTTAATAACGGCATCATGGCGTTATTTGAAAGCGCTAGATATCTCATTGATGGAAAAGAAATTGAATCCATTGACCGTGAAGTTGATATGGCCACAACAATCATAGGGTTAGCAAGATATTATGATGATTATACAAGATCAGCGGGTCCATCTATGATGTTTGCAAAGGATACCTCTGATACCGCTGATCACCTTCAATTCATTAAAGTGTTAACAGCACAGGGTACTGCAGAAGCCAATCAACAAGAAGCAGCTAATCCAGAACGTCGAATTAGACCCGGAGCTGCGTTTGATATTCTCGGAGGCGTTAATGGTAATCTCAATTTAGGATTTGCAACACGTGTAGCAACGTTGCATGGGCAGCGGCGACGATTTTCATGTGCGATTCCACTGCATCATATATTTGGATTCTGTAGAAATGTTAGAAAAGTTATTTATGGAGCCAAACACACAATAGCACTCGTGAGAAAGGGTACTGATGATGATGCAATCTGGCGTAATGCTGGGGTTGCTCCCGGTAAAGTCATTCTAACAAAACTATCATTATGGATGCCAGTGTTAACTCCATCAATCACAGACGAACAGCGACTACTATCATTTATGGACCAAGGAGGAAAGTCGTTGTTAAGTTGGTTATCAGTGACCACGGATATTAAACAAGACAGTGTTGATGGTACATTCACATGGCACCTGGCATCAAAACAAGGAGTTTCAGCTCCACGTCATATATTTATTGCGTTACAGAATGCTGCGCGAGTTGGTAATCAAGAACGAAGTCATATGATATTTGATCAGTTAGGTGTTAGTGAAGTCTCGCTGAGAATAAACGGACAGCAGGAACCATCCGAGGATATACAACTTGATTACGGTCAGAATCATATTGCACGTGTCTATCATAACCTGTTGTCATTTATGGCACGTGATCAAAATGTGGATACCGGTTTGCAAATATCACATTTGGATTTTAAAAGCCTCTATCCGATTTATTACTTTTCATTGGAACATCTTGATTTGATGAGACAATCTGTCGTTGATATACACTTTAGAGCCCGTGTAACCCGGCAGACTGGTCCACCAGTTGCTGGGGTTGCTCCCCTCCTTATCACGAATTATAGAGCAGTTGCTGTCATTCTCAGTGATAAATCAATGCTACTCGAAGGTGTTGGAGGAAGAATGAGAGTGGTAGATGCACCAGTGGAAAATATGTAATTGAAAATCCGAAGGGTATTTCCATTGAATCGTTTTACGATTTAGAATCAATCTGTATTTGTATAATGTCATATAGTAATATCAATGTGTCATTGACACCTGGTCAGTTAAAAAAATTGCAATCAAAATCCGCTAAACAATGTGGAACCACAATCACGTTGAAACCTAATCAAATGAATGGCGGGGCAAATAAATTATCGCTGACAACTCGTCAAGTGAAACATTTCAATGATGCTTTCAAGGATAAAAAAGGTGTTCAGATTACTCTTTCTGCGGCTGCTATCAAAAATATGATAAAAACAGGTGGTATATTTCCGTTGTTTGCTGCAATACCAGCATTGGTTGCGGCAGCAGCCCCAGCAGTAGCAAAAGCGGCTGCATTGGGGGTAGTTGGAGGCTTGGGAACAAAAGCGGTACAGAGCATTGCTGAATCATATGAACCGAAGAAAGGTCGAGGGTATAAAAAAAAGGGAAAGGGTCTAAGACTACCAGGAACCCCGTATTCATGGTACAGCGGAAAGGGTCTAAGACTATCAGGAACCCCGTATTAATGGTACAGCGGGAGATCCGTTCACGGATCAGGCCTGAGACTACCAGGAACGGTTTATTAATTGAGGAATCTATGGTTCCAATGTCCAATTTTGATTTAATGGATGCTGCTAAAAAACTAGTGATTAAAAATTTCAGAGGTGTTTTTATGAAAGATCAATTACCACATCAACCAAACAAAACTGAAACAGGTATTATTAATCTCGATAACAGCACCGGACCTGGAACTCACTGGGTTGCATACGCTATTGATCCACGTGGGATTGTCTATTTTGATTCATATGGATTAGCCCCACCAAAAGAGTTTATGCGTTATATAAAAACCCTTCCAATGAAGACTTGGTATTCTACGCTACCAACACAACAAATCAATGACCCACCAATATGCGGCAGTGAAGTATTAAATGTCCTTGACGCTATTTCTAACTCCTTGGGTAACCCAAGGGGGAAACCACCACACATTGTCGTAAATGACTACACTAGTAATCGCTTTTTAGAGAGAGATATATAAAATATCATGATTGATATTTGGGGAAGACCTCTGAAACCCAAACCCGATGACACTGCAACTCCTGATTCTATCAAGGATATAAAAAAAAAAAATAAAGATGAAATCGCTGAGACGTTGAACTTAACAAGTGTTGACCCGAATGAAATAGTTGTATTTCAAGACAAACAGGGTAAATTGAAATCTAGTAATATTTCTCTGGATGATATTTTGGTTAAACAACAAAACGCAATCGAGGATACTATCGCGTTATTTTCCGATCAAGGTAAACTCAAACCGGGTGTACTTTTTTCGACGATTACAGATCGATTTACAAACCACGATAAAGAATTTGAAGATCATTTAAGAAACTACAATAGTTTCCGTAGAAATGTCGTTCATAAGTTCTTTGGATCCCCAATTGTACTTACACCATCTATCGCTGAAATTAAAACGTTTGTTGATGATCAAAAGGTTATCAACGAAGCATCAAAAACAACAACCGACGCCATTGATAAATTTATTGGAACCCCGTTAGATAAAATTGAACTAAAACTCCCTGATATTAAAAAATCCATCGATGAGACGAAAAACTTCATCGAAGCCGTCAAAGGTGATCTTTCGAGGATGATAACAGTTATTGAAAAAACAAAAATTCCTCATGAGAAAACCAACAACGTGGTATACACAATCCAACACGGATCATTTGAGTGGACACCTGAAAACAACAAATTAGACATCACTGCAACAGTTAAGGGTATTTATCGATTAACAATAGTGAGAACGACTCAATTTAATATTTCATCGTCCAGTTCATCCGGGGTCAATAATACGATTTCAACGATCATCGACAAGAATACAACTGAACAGTTCACGTTAATAGCTACTGATAAAAATTTGGTTAGGGTTACAACAACGTGGTATGTGGAATTCGTAGCGGATTTAAGTTGAAAATTGCAAAGCAATTTCACTAACGGTTTCAATTGAAAACGCTAGCGTATTTAAAATAAAAAATGATTTCATCATCGCAATATCGCTATGATCAGGTCAGAGAGTATCAAACTAGACTCAAAACCTTGTCTGAGGAGTATGAATTGAAAATTAAAAAATATCGCAGGAGAATTACCGCAATTGATGTTACTGTGTACGCTGTGAGTGGTGTAATCACCGGAGCTGGTATTATACTGTCTTCAGTGACAATGATGGCTCCGATAGCTGTTCCAATTTGCATTTCTGCGGCAACAACAATCGCTGGAATAATTTCAATAATCACAAAAAAAATATCCTCATGCAGCCAACGGAAACTACAAGACTACATAATTCAATTTCATGTTGTGTCCACTGCATACTCGCAATTATCCTCATTGATATCGTCATCGCTCGATGATACAATTATATCAGAGAGTGAGTTTTCAGCGATGGTAGATATATATGATTCTGCGATGTCAAAATTAGAAATACAACATGAGTATAATAACAATGACAACACAGATGGAATTACTTCAACAAATAGTGGAGAACACAAAACCAGTACAAACAAGCATGATCTCAATAACCTCAACGAATCCAGAATTCAGTGTGAATTTCCCCTCTCCGGTCCCAGTGAAGGAAATCGCGCTAGCAAAATTACGAGTATACCATAGTTGGCCAAATATTAGGTCAAAACCATTTGGTGGTCAACAACCGAATAATTCACTGATATTTGCAAATAAGAATAAACCCGACGGTACCCCAGACTGGAACGTTGTTTCCATACCAACCGGATCATATCAAATTGAACAAATCAATGATGAATTCGCGCGTAGAATAAAATCGATTACTGGAAAAGAATCAAAAATAGCTATAACAGTTCATGTGCCGACACTATCATCTGCCATTGAAATAAGCACAGAGGGTTATGTCGTAGACATCTATCAAAGCTCAATAAGAACCGTACTAGGATGGCCTGAATTACCACCCGGTGGAAAAACCGTTAAATTACCAGAACCACAAAAAACTGATTATATCACCGACAGGACAAAATCTGATAATCCAGTAAAGAGTTATAGAGATTATGACAAATTGAATTTTTTCATTAGAGTAGAATATGAGAACGGCCAAATTGTTTATCATTCTGCTAACTGGGATAAAATCACTGAAAATTTCACAGCTTTCAATAACGATATTTCACTGTTGTTATTAGGGATTAATTATTCATTATCCCTTAAATCCGGTACTCTCACCCGAGATGAATTTATCAGCGTCATAGAAACATGTAACAAAATCATCAATGACATGGAAACATTTCATTCACAAATTATTCAAGAAGTATTAGGTGACAATATCCCCCTATCGAGAACAGCATTTGCATCGAACTTAAATATCCCGGTCAAGGATATTCCAACAGTCAAACTTCCAGGATATAATATCTCAGAACTACAAAAATCTCTCGATGATGCCATCGATGAAGGTTTCAAAAAAATCCATGATACGTGGAAAAAAACACCATCACAACCACAAACAACTATCCTCAAACATAATAATGACCCAGATGGTGGTGGCAGGCATATTGCTCCGTTCAATGTGAATATTTCATCGGTGATAGCAATCAATTTAGTGTGTGATGTGATCGAAGGAAGCTATCACATAAATTTAGAACGATCAAATCAAGCTCAGCAAGGATATATTTTGTATTCATTTGCACCAACAGCTCCTCCAGGGTTTCTAATTATTGAGGATCCAACTAATCCAGTCTATATGCGATGTCATAATAATTCATTAACCAGAATTAATTTCAAACTCACTGACCAGTCCAATAATCTGATTGATTTACAAGATGAGGTGTTAGCGATTAGTCTGTTTGTGAAATCGTAGTGATTTTCGTCCCCCAGACAAGGTCTGGAACACGATATCGTATCGGACTGGATCAAATATTCGGTTAACCCCAACTGAAAGTTCTAGCAGCAGAGGGGGTGAGTGACAACGACGTTGCGACGCGAATGTTTTCAGACAAGGGTCAGAGACTTATTTTTTCGCGAGAAGGGTCCAGTGTTATTTTGGAGGGGGTATAATCAAAAATAAAAACAAAAAAAAGTTGTCTGATTCGCCCCCTCTGCTGCTCAATCGCTTATTACTGCCTTTACGTCATCTGCGTTGGTGATGGTTTGACCATAACAACTGTTACTATGTCGTTTACTCCGTTGAAAGATCGACCCAATTCGCCAATCAGTGCTGTATTCCCTGCAAATTCAACATGAGCCTCACCGTGCTTGGACGCTCAAAACAAAAGTTTATCCAGAACCCCATAAACAGAATTAGCCTTCTTTTGCAAGCCGGGTCTCTCGTAAAGCAGCAATGTCCACGTTGTATCTGGCGCGTACCTATTACATTAGGGCAGTTTTCCTCTGGGGTCGTTTGACATCATCTCTGTCCATTACGGTGAGCATATGCCATATACATAGTATGTATACATACTTATCGCAAAGTCATCGGCCCGGAAGCAGTGTAGCCATATCAGACAATTTGCATTAATTGAACCGGATCAAATATCTGGCTTATTTCTAATATTTAAACGTCAATTACATTAACATACTGTGGGTTTGGAATCTTCTATCGTATAATATTTAGTATATATTTATATCGATAATGTGTTTGTGTACGATCCGTACAAAACTAATTTTCTGTTGATTTTTAATATTTTTTCCCACCCGTTACATTGAAATGTCAAAGAAATTTCTATATAATGTGTTGTCATAAAAAATTCCCAAACTAGAAGACCAGATGACGAAACAAATTTGTATATATTGAATGTTTTTAGATTATTTAAATTCAAAAGGGTTAGAGCACAAATCATTCTTAATGAGAAAGTAATATAGAATATGGTGCCATTCAGAATGATTTGCAGGCACATTTGACCGATATAATTCAATTGATATTTTAAAAGAAAATATCGTTATCCACCCTCTATTATCACTTTTATAATTGTTGTTCAACAATAAAGATTCAAAAATCTTTTATTAAATTTTGTTGTAGTGTATATTTAATAACATTTGACTACATTCATAATAAACATTTATATTTTAAAAATCTGTTTCAGCTTATTGTAGTGTACTTTTTATGGGTTGGTAACATTAAGCACAAATATGTACATTTAGATCGATTCATGATAATGCATAAACAACTGATTCCTCTATCGCTGCTTTTATTATAGTAAATTCTCAATAGAATTTATATTCTTCTAGAATTCCTTCTTGGATTATGTTTAGCAATTAATTTCCATACGTTCTCTGTAATCTCAGCAAAAATCCTCTCAGAGACATGAATACCCAAGTCAAACCTACATTTGTTACAAATCTGATGTTAGTGAATTCCTAATTGCAACAATTTTAATAAAATCAGTTCTACTGATATTTACGATTAGACCTGACAAAGAGATAGATAGATTGATAAACATACATACATACATACATACATACATACATACATACATACATACATACATACATACATACATACATACATACATACATACATACATACATACATACATACATACATACATCCATACATACAAACATACATACATACATCCATCCATCCATCCATCCATCCATCCATCCATCCATTCATACATCCATCCATCCATACATACATACATACATACATACATACATACATACATACATACATACATACATACATACATACATACATACATACATACATACATACATACATACATACATACATACATACATACATACATACATACATACATACACACACACACACACAATCATTGGCAAAGTGACTTAAAATATTAATAAAAGGCTAAATGGAACTAATCGTTTTCACCTGGCTAACTAATATTACAGAATGTAGTTCTATCCTAAATTTTAATTCATATTCGATATTTTACAATAACATTCAATGGTTTTATATGCAATCTTTTAATTAGAAATTGATGACTATATTTGTACGCTTGTTCTGCCTTGCAAATTTGTCCTGAAATACTTTAATGGAATTGTTATCCCAGACGATCCTACACGTTTTCTTTAGAAATCAATACACTTAAAAAAAGTAAACGAAAAAGAGGAAAGGCAACACAAATTGAACAATTTAACAAATATTTATTTTCTTAGACTATAGAGTGAAAAGCAGAAACGATATATTGCTGTATTGCGAATTAAATTCCAAACAAGAATTACAGAAACATGTCCTAGAAATAAGACCTGACTAAATTTTAGTACAAATCTCAAACAAACTCCAAAAATGAGAGCGATGACCTCCTCATCAGCAGCAATTGAGTGTTGGTGTGTCAAAATTTTTTCTTGAATCACTGCAATGACATTGTAAATTTGAATTCACTATACATTCTAGTTAATGTTTTTTTTAAAGAATTCCATCAGATTACGTTTGAATTTCGCGAGGAAATAATCAACTGAAGTCAATAATTTTAACAGAAAACATTTTATCGCAAAACTAATTGTCATACCAAAAATTACATAGCATGGAAATTATAGAAGTTAGAGCACATTATTGGCAAAGTTACCACAATTACAAGATACTTTGAACTCATATTTTAATTCAGGTTACACATATCATTTCAATCAAAATGAAAAAAAAATTCAGATGGAGAAAAATGAAAGTTCTAGAATCATCTTGTTGTATACAGGTTAAAACAATAACCTGTAAAGTTTACTTAGGATAGGTAGAAACCGTGACCCAAATAAACATTTATGCATCTTATAATAACAATCTTTATATTAAACCCATACAAACAGAAACAAAATTAGCTATGCGTTAGGTGTTTACATAAAATTGAATTTTAAAAAAAATCAGATCCCGGTTTTGGAAAATGTCTTATCCAGCATACAGTGTTACATTAAATATCATGTAGTGATGATGTAGTGAAATATAAACACATCCCACGAACAAATAAATTCATATATGAAAAAGTCAATCATGCAATATGATGAATGTTAATATCCTATTAAATAATAAGATATATATATATATATATATATATATATATATATATATATATATATATATATATATATATACATATATATATGATATCAAAATATAAAATTGGATGTATAGTACCGATGTCATAATTCTACTTTTTGATATTTATAATATGCAGATATATTATGAAAGCCATTGAAACATTAACTTTTAGAACACACTGACGATGTCCGCATGAAGTAAGTCTATTTAAAACATACAAATATTCTGATGAAACATTGTTATAGATTCAAAAAATGGATCGTCATTGTCAAGGTATAAATGTTTAATAATATTCATTATGTTTTCATTCAACAAGAGGAAGCACTTCCATTGAGGTTCTGTAATCTCTGCAACGCAAAGCAAACACTAGCGTTATTAAACTATAAAATAACGAATATTTTTTTTTTACTAAGTCCAATCTAGGATTATATGGAGAACCTTTGCTAGATGGCTGATATTTATTAGTATAAACGTACATCTTAAAGTAATTAGCATTCATAAATTCTTGGAATCAGGCTAAAAAAGGTACTGTCATCGAAATAATCATATTTGCACGCAAAATAAACATGGCTTCAACAATGCTGACATTATTTACGGTAACTGATTATTTACTGTACAAAGAGTATAATATAATATAGAATAGAATAGAATAGAATAGAACAGAATAGAATAGAATAGAATAGAATAGAATAGAATAGAATAGAATAGAATAGAATAGAATAGAATAGAATAGAATAGAATAGAATAGAATAGAATAGAATAGAAAAGACTGCAATATAATACCCGTTATGATATTGCCTTCGTAGTCGTAATCTTCGTAATCGTCATTGTCTTCAGGATCCTTACAATTTGGACTTTAGTCTTTAGAAGCAGGATAATCAACATTGAGAGTAAGATTACTGGGTAGGCAATACTTTTCCTCAACGCACTAAAACAAGTGACATATTCATTTTATTCTCATTCTGGTAAATATGATAGAAACAAAGACTTACAACAATAAACTGTCTAGATGATACTCCCGTATGAACCTATTTGCACAAATGGAAGCGTATATAATACCTTCTGTGATATGTTTTAAAACTAGTTGGTAGCCTAGAGTGAGCATGGCGAGTCAAGGGTAGGATGGGATAGAAAATACTGATACCAATGTAAAACGTTTTAATTTCTTGTCCAAATGTGCGTTTATGGTAAAATACATTATTGCTCTTCTAATTAACAAACATACAGGATCACGGGTTCTCGTCTAGATGATGCTGAGGTGAAAATGTTTAGTAAATAAAGTTTATGTCACTTTTTAATATAAACAAAAACAATCGTTCAAACTAACATGCACTGCGCCTAGTATATGTCGAAAGGTATTTTGCTCACATCACGCCTTACTAGTACTGTTCAAAAAAGGAAGCACGAGTTCAAAATACTCCAACGAGACAGGCACACAGCTGAAAATATTTGTTAATCAAACGCTGAATATATCTTAGCAAATAGTATGTCTAATTACAGTCCCGAATTATATTATCTGGAAGTACTTTCCGACGTTTCCGAACGTTCGTCTTGCTGACTATAAACACGAAATAGTTTAAAATGATGTAAAGTTGTTATGATTTCGTGCTTTCAAAATGTGCAGATGTGACTCTCATTCGACAACCCACATAGATATTCGCTTTCTGTTTCCTCGCTATGAAAGGGAGAGAGAGAAAGAAACATAGATGGACGTAGTCAGAAAAAGGATAGAGGGTAATATATATATATATATATATATATATATATATATATATATATATATATATATATATATATATATATATATATATATATTTACTCATGCAGGAATTGGATGTCAAAGCCTATCTACATTAGGGTACATAATCAAGAGTTCGCAAAATCATTTCAGACTGGTTTTTTTTCATTATTTTTTGTATATTTCTCCAACACTATCACGTTAATTGCTATTTACTATTGCGTTATTCAAAACTGACATATGCAGTAACGGAGAGAGAAAATATGTAACAAACTATCCATATTATCTACAAAGGCAAATAAAACATTGCATAATCAAATCCCTCAGCATCTTGTGTAGGACGGGTCAATAAAAAGCGAGGATTGCCGAAGACTCAGCTATTAAGTC
The DNA here is from genome assembly GCA_029339505.1 of Unio delphinus. Taxonomy (NCBI): domain Eukaryota; kingdom Metazoa; phylum Mollusca; class Bivalvia; order Unionida; family Unionidae; genus Unio; species Unio delphinus. Next base: position 1,550,925 of record JAQISU010000086.1, on the reverse strand, counting down.
TATATATGACATTTGCATTTGATACATTTCAATTAATATAGCCTTTCAGTGATGTATTTGCATACATGCCTTCTGAATGTAGGCAATCCGTGAATAGTCACGTGCTTATCTAACTGACAGTTAAAGTATAAGAGCAGATAAAGCCGTCAAAACACATTATAAGGCACATTAATAGATTGAATGATTCGCATCATAGAGTGTCTTTATAACAGCCAGCTCAAAATGTTAATATATTTATATTTTGCACTGTGTGATATGTTCAAATATAGACCGAATATGTTATGATCTTATTCCGACGCATGATGATTTGAAAATGGTTACGACTTTTCATCTAACTTCTCAAATGAATTTTGCAGAAGAATCGTATATTGAAACTTTATAATAGAGAAATTATATATATGTATGTACAGAATCGTCTCACTCTGTCGCCTATCATTATATTCAAATACTCTTTAATGATTCATATTTGCAACATTTGAATTCTACCAGTATAATTATAAAGTAATATATGTGGTTGTAACTACCCTCGAATCTCATGTATTGTGAGTTTGAGTTTTCCATTTTCTGTAACAGTATTGCAATATCTTACATTGTAACACTCATCATTAAATTGTGTTGGGTGCTATACTGACCTTGTCTAATAAAGAGTATTTAGTTCGTATAAACAAAATGAAACATTCAAACTAGAATGCGGTGCACCTTTAAATTGACCAAAGTTTATCTGAACACTTTACGTCATGCTTTACCTGTTCGAGGAAAGACATCACGATTTCAAGGTACTACGAGCGCATTTTTACTTTATCAAACGTTGAACAGGTCTTTGCAATCATTAGGTGTAATTTAATTACATAATGACATTATTCAGGAGAATTTTCAGATAGCTTCGAACGTTGGTGTTGATGACTTAAAACAAAGATAACGTGGATTTTATTGTAAAGAATTCGTGTTGTTGCTTTCCAAATTGGATATGTGATTAACTCAAATGAAAACCCCAAATATATGTGTTCATTGTTTTTCTTTACATTTGAGAGAGAGAGAGAGAGAGAGAGATAGAGACTGTGAGAGAGGAATAGAAGGATATATATATATATATATGTATATATATGTATATATATATATATATACATATATATATATAAATATATATATATATCTATATATATATATATATATATATATATATATATATATATATATATATATATATATACATATATATATCTATATATATATATATATATATATATATATATATATATATATATATATATATATATATACATATATATATATGTATATATAAATAAATATATATATATATATATATATATATATATATATATATATATATATATATATATATTTATGTATATATATGTATATATATATACATATATATATATATATTAATGATTTAATTTTACTTAACAACATATCTAGATTCTAGATGAGTGAATACAACTATGGGTTCGTTAAATCAGTTTGAACTGTGTGTCACAGAATTAGGCGAAAATTTGAACTGATTTTTGTTGTACTTGAATTGCAAACGAAACTCACCATTTTCTTGATTTCGTCGTACACGCATTACCTAAGGTGATTAAGTGGCGTGTAACGATTTGCATGTGCCAATTTGTAATTTACATGAAATCCGAAATACTCGTTTTACGTGGTGCACGGCAAGCTCGATGTGATTTATGTTAACCTATTGAGAGTATATAAGGCGAATTATTTATCATAATTTTTTACGGGAACCAAAATATCTAATCGAAGGATAGATAACCTCGTCTTGCAAATCTCCAGCCAAAGGGGTGAATGTTAAATTTACATTTCGTTTTATTGTGAATTTTATTCAGATTATCATTTCGTATAATGATCTTTTATTGCAATTAAACGTGGAATATTTGGAATTACTAGTCACTTTTAGACTTTAAATACAATATCGTAATCTACGGCTTAGATTATTTTTGAGACAACTATTATTAGTCTGGTTTTGTTTATTATAGCTGATTCCGTCGTTGATTCCGTCGTTGATTCCGTCGTTGATACCGTAGAAGTACATCACTGATAGCGCATCTAATAACATCGTTGATACCGTCTCTGATACCGTAGCTGCTAACGTAGTTGTTACAATGTATCTGATACCGTCGCTGCTAATAACATCGTTGATACCGTAGCTGTTAACACATCTGATACCATCTTTTGATAAACGTCATTGATATCGTCTGATTTGTTGTGGGACATCTATTGTTTGTTCTGGAACATCTCTGTATAAATATCTGAATGTGCTTGTGCCGTTAATTTGTGCAAACGGAATTGAAGTATCTGTCTGTGTGTCGAACTGTCTGTTCGTCAACATCTGTGTAACATGTAAATATCCGGAAAGCTAGAAGTCCGAGTGTCGGAGCTGTCTTAGAGTTGTAAAACGTCCGGGTCGACATCTAGGGTAGTGAGGAACCGTTGGTTCTGGTAGATGTTGTATGCTGTCTGAACGTATAACTGTGGTGGATCCGTGTAGGGAAACGTCCGATAATAGTATTGGTCAACCCTCGGTTCTCGGGGAAACTGGGAGACGATTCAACTGTTGCTGAATCGTGCGGTTATACAGGGGAGACACATAGGTGTATTGAAATTGTAATATAATTTAATACATTGTTGTATTTGCATGCTTATGTCAGATCGCAATAATATTTCAAGTGATCACATAGATATCAATAAAAGCTAGCAACTTGATTGAATACAAGTATATGATCGTGCTAGTTATCGCAATCCATCGTGCGATAGATAGTTTGTCGTTTGTGTTTATTTTTTTCGTAAATCATACTTGCATTTATTTAACTTTCGTAAAGGATTCTTGGATCTGTGTATAATCCAAGAGATCCCTTTACATTTGTGATTCCTTTTGTATTGTTATTTAATTTGTTCATGTATTGTGAATGGTTGTGAGTTTAATTGTGGGTTGAGTGCATGAATTATTGTGTTGTTACATCTATATTTTTTTCATTTATAATTTATTACATAAATTTATATTTTCTTTCACAAATTGTGTTTGTATTGTTCATTTAATCCACCTTAATCTCGGTAACAATTCTGTTACAATGGTGTCAGAAGTGGGATCGTTGGATTAAGTGAACTGTCAATCATTTTTGTGAAGGTATACATTTAATGTTTATATTCGAGCGTGACCTTCTGTTAAGATAATACTCTAGTTGGAGTTTATTTTTGTCTAGTTTACCTAGGTCCGTGAGTCCAGTATAAACGTGTTCAAAGTATTGGTTTGGTTATATATCTATATTCATATTACAATTGTCATTGTCATGTCATCCCTTAAGGACTTGGTTGCCTTAGGCAAAGAATTTGGGTATGAAGGTGAAAGTCTAAGGAAATTTATTCAAGAAGAACAAGCCCGGGAAAGGGAAGAAAGGGCAAGGTCAAGGGAATTAGAAAGGGAATCCGAAGATAGGAAATGGGCCTTTGAGAGGGAAAAGATAGAATTTGAGAAGGAAAAGATAGAATTAGAGAAGCAGGCCGAGAGGGAAAAGATAGAATTAGAGAAGCAGGCGGAAAAGGATAGAATAGGATGGGAAATGGAAGCGGAGCAAAAGCGAATAGAGTTAGATGAAAAAGCAAAACAACGGGATCATGAGCGTAAGGTAGAATTAGCGACATCTGGAAGAGAACACGATTCTACCACTAACAAATTAAGGGGCCCCAAATTACCTCCCTTTGACGATGAAAAAGATACCATAGATAGTTATCTTCATCGGTTTGAGCGGTATGCCGAAAACCAGAAGTGGAGTCAAAATGACTGGGCGCTGCATCTGAGTGCTTTATTAAAAGGTAAAGCACTGGATGTATACTCGCGACTTCCTAGGGACGATGTGTTTAAGTACGACGTCCTAAAGGAAGCACTTCTCAAAAGGTACGAGCTCACTGAACAAGGTTTTCGAAAAAAGTTCAGGTATAGCAAGCCCGATAAGGGAGAAACCTTTGGTCAGTTCACCGTCAGAATTGCGAACTATTTTGAGCGGTGGATTGAATGCGGCAAAGCGGTGAAAACGTTTGAAGGGTTGACTGATTTCTTGCTCAGAGATCAATTATTTAATACAAGGGGGCGAGAATTAGATCAATTTCTGAAGGAGAAAGTCTTCACAAACGTAAAAGATATGGCTAAGCAAGCCGATTTATTTGCCGAAGCTCATGGGGGAACCCAGAACGTGGTTTTAAAAGATTTTAAGTCTGGAAACCAGTCTGTAAGACCTATGCCTAGGGAGCCTGTAAAATCAGCTGAGGTGAAAAGGTCAGTTGGGAATCCAGTTTTTCAGCGTGTGCGGTGTTTCTTGTGTAATGCATTGGGTCATGTTCAAAAAGACTGTCCTAAAAGAAAGGCACTTATACATAAGGTAGCAGTGGCTATACAAAGTAAAGGTATATCCGATAACAACGTACATGTAGAACCTTGTATTCATTCACTTGGCACGTGTTTATTTCCTGAAGCGCGTGTACCAACCGCGAGAGGGTTTGTCAACGGTCGAGAAGTCGTGGTATTGCGTGACACTGGTTGTACGGGCGTAGTGATCAAACGTAGTCTCGTGCAGGATAACCAAATGCTCGGGTGGGAATCCCCATGTATGTTACTTGATCAGACGATGGGTCGCATTCCCGTAGCAAGGATCACAGTAAAAACACCTTTCTTAACGGGAACTGTTGATGCCCTTTGTATGGACAATCCTATTTACGATCTGACGATCGGTAATGTTGAAGGTTCCCGTCTTCCAACCATGGCCGATTTTAAAATACCTTTGGCCCAGGCAGTCGAAACGCGAGCGCAAACACGGCGAGAGAAATCCGCGTTTCATAAATTAATAGTCCCTGAATCGATCTCAGGAATTTCCCGTGATTATTTCAAACAAGAGCAAGAACGTGATGAATCCATCAGAACAATTGTTGAGAAAATCACGTCCGGCGCGATTAAACATTGCAAGCATGGGGGTAGCTCTAGATTCGTACGCAAGAACGGATTAATTCATAGGGAGTTTAGCGCTCGGGAGGGTAAGAAGTATCGGCAAGTGGTCGTACCCCAGAGATATAGATCTCAAGTACTTAGGGTGGCGCATGAGTCAAGCATGGCAGGACACCTAGGTAAGGCTAAGACCACTAGCAGGGTAGTCGCTGAATTCTACTGGCCCGGTGTTAATGGCGATGTCACACGGTTATGTAGGTCGTGCGACGTATGTCAGAAAACCGTTTGTAAGGGAAGGGTCACAAGGGTGCCCTTAGGACAAATGCCATTAATAGATACACCGTTTAAAAGAGTGGCAGTAGATATTGTAGGACCAATACACCCGGTTACCGAAAGAAAGAATCGGTACATACTTACTCTGGTTGATTACGCAACCAGATACCCCGAAGCCGTAGCGTTACCAACTTTTGAAACGGAAAGGGTAGCTGAAGAATTAGTTGATATCTTCAGTAGGGTAGGGGTGCCAGAGGAAATCCTCACTGATTGTGGTGCCCAATTCACCTCTGACCTCATGGGTGAAATAAGTAGGCTGTTATCCATCAAACAGCTAAACACTACCCCATACCATCCGATGTGCAATGGACTGGTAGAGAAGTTTAATGGTACCCTGAAAAGCATGCTACGGAAGATGTGCGCGGAACGTCCGCAAGACTGGGACCGTTATTTAAACGCTGTTCTGTTCGCGTACCGTGAAGTACCGCAGGAAAGTTTAGGGTTCTCGCCCTTTGAACTGTTGTATGGTAGAACAGTTCGAGGCCCGATGCGGATACTACGCGAACTATGGACTGGTGATGTCGCGAACGAGGAAATAAAAACGACTTACCAGTACGTGTTAGATCTAAGAAACAAACTTGAGAGTACATGCCAGATGGCACGTGACGAATTGATTAAATCGGGGCGCAGATATGCCAAGTATTACAACCGCAGAGCGCGTAATAGGAAATTTCTTGTGGGAGATCAGGTGCTATTGCTTCTTCCAACGAGTTCGAATAAGTTATTAGTCCAGTGGAAAGGTCCATATGAAGTTAAAGAAGTAAAAGGTGACATGGACTATAAAATTGACATGGACGGTAATGTAAAGACATTCCATGCAAACATGCTCAAGTTATACATCAAGAGACAGAGCGACAATGTCAATAAGGGGAGTTGAAAATATAGGCGCAGACTACTTGAGTAGGGCATGATAGGAAATTTGTATGAATTTGCACAGTAATAAAATCCAGTTTGTAGTATAACCAGTGTAAATGTTGTAAGATATCATCAGTAGTTATTTTTCTTCTATTCTGTGTTAGTTTTAAAAATGTGTACATTTTTATTCTTAGGGGGGAGGTATTGTCACAGAATTAGGCGAAAATTTGAACTGATTTTTGTTGTACTTGAATTGCAAACGAAACTCACCATTTTCTTGATTTCATCGTACACGCATTACCTAAGGTGATTAAGTGGCGTGTAACGATTTGCATGTGCCAATTTGTAATTTACATGAAATCCGAAATACTCGTTTTACGTGGTGCACGGCAAGCTTGATGTGATTTATGTTCACCTATTGAGAGTATATAAGGCGAACTATTTATCATAATTTTTTACGGGAACCAAAATATCTAATCGAAGGATAGATAACCTCGTCTTGCAAATCTCCAGCCAAAGGGGTGAGTGTTAAATTTACATTTCGTTTTATTGTGAATTTTATTCAGATTATCATTTCGTATAATGATGCTTTTATTGCAATTAAACGTGGAATATTTGGAATTACTAGTCACTTTTAGACTTTAAATACAATATCGTAATCTACGGCTTAGATTATTTTTGAGACAACTATTATTAGTCTGGTTTTGTTTATTATAGCTGATTCCGTCGTTGATTCCGTCGTTGATTCCGTCGTTGATTCCGTCGTTGATACCGTAGAAGTACATCACTGATAGCGCATCTAATAACATCGTTGATACCGTCTCTGATACCGTAGCTGCTAACGTAGTTGTTACAATGTATCTGATACCGTAGCTGCTAATAACATCGTTGATACCGTAGCTGTTAACACATCTGATACCATCTTTTGATAAACGTCATTGATATCGTCTGATTTGTTGTGGGACATCTATTGTTTGTTCTGGAACATCTCTGTATAAATATCTGAATGTGCTTGTGCCGTTAATTTGTGCAAACGAAATTGAAGTATCTGTCTGTGTGTCGAACTGTCTGTTCGTCAACATCTGTGTAACATGTAAATATCCGGAAAGCTAGAAGTCCGAGTGTCGGAGCTGTCTTAGAGTTGTAAAACGTCCGGGTCGACATCTAGGGTAGTGAGGAACCGTTGGTTCTGGTAGATGTTGTATGCTGTCTGAACGTATAACTGTGGTGGATCCGTGTAGGGAAACGTCCGATAATAGTATTGGTCAAACCTCGGTTCTCGGGGAAACTGGGAGACGATTCAACTGTTGCTGAATCGTGCGGTTATACAGGGGAGACACATAGGTGTATTGAAATTGTAATATAATTTAATACATTGTTGTATTTGCATGCTTATGTCAGATCGCAATAATATTTCAAGTGATCACATAGATATCAATAAAAGCTAGCAACTTGATTGAATACAAGTATATGATCGTGCTAGTTATCGCAATCCATCGTGCGATAGATAGTTTGTCGTTTGTGTTTATTTTTTTCGTAAATCATACTTGCATTTATTTAACTTTCGTAAAGGATTCTTGGATCTGTGTATAATCCAAGAGATCCCTTTACATTTGTGATTCCTTTTGTATTGTTATTTAATTTGTTCATGTATTGTGAATGGTTGTGAGTTTAATTGTGGGTTGACTGCATGAATTATTGTGTTGTTACATCTGTATTTTTTTCATTTATAATTTATTACATAAATTTATATTTTCTTTCACAAATTGTGTTTGTATTGTTCATTTAATCCACCCTCCTCTCGGTAACAATTCTGTTACACTGTGTTCTTCTGATTAATATTCGTATTTGTCTTCTACGCTCTTGATATCGCTTTAATATCTTGGTGTTTGTCAAATTTAAATACTAAGTACGACACAAAGAAAATATATCACAAAATAGTCACAATTCCAATAAAAGTAAACACAATCACATAACCGTGCATACACGAATCCCTCAGCAAACTTTGTAAGACGTCGTAAATGCAAGGCGAGAAAAGCTGAAAACCGTGTTAAGTGTTTATTTTACAGTTGTATATGCAGTCTGTAACAAAATGTAGCCTTTCGATGATATATGTAAAGACATGCCTGCTAAATGTAGATTTCTAGTTTATTCTCCCTACTTTACCTGTATATTTGCTAGTGTATAATGGTGTATATATGCATACCAATTCATATCAGTGCACGACAAAACGGCTAAAATCAATACAAATATTTGAGACTAAATATTTTGGAAATAAAGCGAATATTAACAAAATTGATCGAAAATATTTTGATAATATGAATGTATCACTTGATGTGAATCTGGATGGGATAGACCAACATTCCAGAATATATTTACTGAAATGAAAGATAAGCAGACTGGTAATCATGTCGTTGTTTTAAAGTTCTTCTCAGGCCATTGACTTGAATATTAATTCGAATGGGTAACAGCTGGCATGCATTGTTAATAAAAAACCATTAGCGAGATAGAGATGACAGATTGGCATGTGTTAGGGCCAAAGAAGAGATATAACATAAACATCAGTAGACGGAAAATGAGTCTAAGTGGTATATGAAAGAAAAAGAATGAAAAAAAAAACATAAGGCACAATGCAAGTTTGTTTTGGTCAGCATCATGGAGTTTCCCTATAGCAGCCAGCGTAAAATATTTGACGACATATCATATATTTGTCTTTGAATCATGTGCAAATATTACAATAATAAACTCCTTTATCTACGCGTGATGAAACGAAAAGAGTAAAACTTATTTGAACTTGCTTGTGTCAAGCACCGATGATCCTAATGTCAACGAACGTTCTCTTATTTGGACAAGAAACATAATATGTCGATGTTGACGCTTTTACTTTACAACTCAAGACGAATAATGAGCATTACATCAAATTACTTGAGAAAAAGGTTTTTCAAATCACATATTCTCTCCTCAAGTTTAAAAAACATCGAAGAACTTACTATATAAAATGAAGTGCCAAGCAATGTTAAGACCTATATTATTAAGACTATAATTTAAGGATTTTTAAACGTTTCAAGGAAGTGGATAGCAAGACCTTCAATAAGCAATAATGGCAGCAAAACTAGCACCCATGACATATATATATATATATATATATATATATATATATATATATATATATATATATATATATATGTATGTATATATATATATATATATATATATATATATATATATATATATATATATATATATATATATATGTATATATATATGAAGGTGTCCCCCAATTTTTTTTTGAAAATGCTGATGCATACCCCCCTAAATGTTTACTTTGGGTTACAAAAACACACCTAAAAAAATGAGACTTTTCAAATAATGTTTAGGGGTCCACCATGACCCATGAAATTTTGGCAAATCAGTGTAAATAGCATTCAATATGTCATAGTTTTAAACGTTTGTGTGAATCAACCATTGTTTCCATGATATATTGCTTGACTGGTAGATTCTAGCAATATCTATATGTTTATCCTAATGTGGTTTCAAATACAAACAATGCAAAACTGTAAAAAACTGTGAACAACTGGATTTCAACAACTGCATTTTAGAAGTATATATATTACTTATTTATAATTATTTGTCATGTCAATTTTTGTGTTAGTTGTGTATTTTTAACAATGTTTAGTAAACTTAATGTAAGAATAAAATTTTACTTGAAAAAACGAGTTTTCTTGGTAACTACCCGGGCAACGCAGCGTACTTCAGCTAGTACATAATGTTATTAATTCATAAAAAAGTATATTTACAGAATAAGAAAATATTATTGATTGAATTGCATAATATTAGTGTTATTTTTATTTCCAGAACAATGTCAAAATTGACTATTGCTTGCGGTAGGGATATTGTTTGTTTGATTGGACATCCCCGTGACATGATAACAGGTACTCGCCTTCCATCTGGTCGTGATATCATGAGGGATTTTGTCTACTACCACCGACAGCAGAAATTGACTCTTGCAGAGAGTGCACAGCGAGTGTTTGATCAACTGTTGCCCTTCTGGATGAAATCTCTACTTCCGGTGCGCCAAAAACCAAACATTATTCAGAAAATCAAAGATCTTTATTGTCAGCATGTTGGTTTGGTGAAACATCGCTCGAGGAACAACACCAAGGACCAGCAGAACCAGAATAAATATGGTGAAAAACTTGATATTCTGTTTGACATCTGTCATGCTAATTCTAATGAACTGATTACAAACTAGGAAGACCTTCAGTTTCTGAAACTGCTGCAAGAATCAAGAGCCGCATGCCTTTGGTCAGTTGACAGGGAAACTGTTTGCCGTGATAAACGATCGGCTGGGCGCAAAGAACGACAACTCAAGCAAGGCGCCACAGCAGCAGAACAACTCAGTGTTCAGGCGACTGTCAGAGCTAAAGAATGTGAACTTGATGAAGAGAAAACAACGAACTCATCACAGTCAAGGAGCAGTTCCTCAAAATCAGATGAATCTTCAGCAGACGAATTCATCGTTAAATCTGAGACGCCAAGTAGCAGTAAACAGTGTAAACGCACTTGTCGCACTGTAATCACTCCGAAAGTGTCAGCTGTATTGGACCGAAGAAATACAAGCGTTCGTACAGCAACTATGATCCTAGCGTTTGTGGTCAATGAAGTAGGCTGTTCAACATCCTCAGCAATGCTTTTTAAAAGTACAATTCACCGCCAAAGACTGAAGTTTCGCTGTGAGGCTGCCATCCAGATCAAGGATGACTTTAGACCCAGTAAAGCTGTTGTGCACTGGGATGGCAAACTGCTCCCTGATCTCAGAGAAGTAGATTCTGAGCAAGTGGATAGATTGCCAGTTTCGCTATCTTCTCTTTTTGATGGTAGCACATAACTTATTGGTGTGCAGAAGTTGACATCAGGATCAGGAAAGGCTGCAACAGAGGCAGGTCTGGAATATTTGAAGTCATGGCAATGCGAATTGCTTGTGATTGGAATATGTTTTTGACACGACAGCATCAAACACTGGTAGACCTAATGGAGCCTGCACACTTCTGGAGACAGCCATTGGTCGCAGTTTGCTATGGTTGGCCTGTCGCCATCACATGTTCCAGGTACGTTTGTCCGATGCATTTGGAGTGTGCTTCTTTGGTCCATCAACTGGGCCTGAAATTCTGCATTTTAAGCGATTCAAAGAAAAATGGTCCACCTTAGTCCACCGTCAACCAAAGCCAACTGTGACACCATTAATTTCTGCTTGTGACAAACTCATTCATTGCAGAACAGCTTCAACACAGCCACTCTCGAGATGATTATCAAGAATTTCTTCATCTTGAGGCATCACTGGTTGGACTGGACAGTTCAGCAACGCTCTGAAAACCTGGTGCCCTTCACCGAGCTCGCTGGATGGCGAAGGCAATCTACTCCATGAAGATTGAATTGGTCTTTGATGGGAATGAATCAGTTATCAAGCTAACAGCCCGTGAATTACAGGGAATCCAACGATTCATCAGATCTGTAGTTAACGTCTACCTTCAGGCTTGGTTCACATCTCAAGTAGTGGTTGATGCGCCATACAATGACATTCTACTCATCCAAAGACTAGATGACTACAATGATGTTGCACTGAATAATGTTGGCCTAAAAATGATGTTGCGTCACTCGTGGTACTTAACCGAAGAACTAGCTACCCTATCTCTTTTTTCTCAGCATCTGTCGTGCGAGGAGAAATAACAGTTAGCGTTAGCAATCAAAGATGACCGAGGATTGCATTTGGTTAAGTCACTACAGACACTGCCGCACACACTGCATGAATTATCGATTTCACGAAGTTTCCTCAAAACCACCGCCATCGATGATAGTTTCCTCAACATTCCGGTTAAAGAATGGCCTGAAAGTGAATCGTACAAGATTGCATTCAAGTTGATCAGTAATTTGACCTGTGTCAATGACGCTGCCGAACGGGGTGTCGTCTTTATCCAGAATTGTAATGCTACAATAACTAAGGATGAAGAACAAAACAATACCTTATGCAAGTTATCGAGAAGCACAGGTATGACTTTGCAAAGTGCAATCGTGACAATCTTTTGGATATGTAGAACTGAGCGTTTTATGTTGTATTTGTACGGTTTTCAGTTTTTTCACCTTAATTGTTGTACAACTACAGCTAATAAAATCTAGGTGTATACCACTGTAATAAATTTCTAGATTATACTAATCAAGAGCTTTCTAATGGTGTTAAATAGGCTTTTATTTTGTCATGGTACGAACGGTTAATGTATTACACCGTATCGAACTGTTTACACAATGTCGAATGCCATCATGACTATTGTCTAAAATTTCATCACCCTGGGGGACCCCTAACTATTATTGCTTGCTTAATGAGTTTTTTAAAGTTATAACCGTCCACTGGGGACATATGTACAACTGTTATAGCCACCATATCGGTGGCCATTTAAGATCCCTTGGGGGGGTCGCTACCCCCCCCCCACCCCCTCAGGATTTATAGTGCTTAATTGCACTATATTTTAAATAGGGCGTTCTCCCGAATTACTAAAAAGTAACTATCGGGAGAAATGAAAGCCCATGGGGTGGGTAGGAATAGTACCTACACACACCCACCCCTATCGATACCAACCAATCAGAGCAAAAGTCTTGGTAGCGAGGGAAAATGCTTTCTCATTTCGCTAGTAATTAATGAGTCGGACGCAGAACAGGCGGCAAGGGCCCAGGTCCAGGAGGGCGACGACACAGCAACACACACCAGAGCACGCAAACAGCAAGACAGCAAGGCCACGAACGCAGTCCACACCTGAAACAACAAGGTCATAATAAAGTCAAATTCAGTCCAGTTGTACTAATGGAAAACTTAACATCCAATAATGTGTTAGCCATCTGTGCAATTACTCAAATATTTAAGTTGAAGAATTATTATTTAAATTCCTATCATTCAAACAAAACTAGTACATAAGCGTACATATAATAAGTCCCTAACAAATTTAGAAAATTAAGATGTCAAAGTGACATATAATAGTGTAGTCAATGGTAGGTAATTTTGGTCTGGAATTTTACTGGAGGCGATACCAATAAGGTCTAATAAGTCTTTTTAGGGCCACGGAAAGTTGTTCAAAAAGGGGTACTCGTAACCAAATGAGCCCCATATTATTCAGGCAAGTGAAATGGCAATGTGAAGTCACATCTTGCTCCACAGGCACTTCTTCGGGTGTAGTAGGTGGTAGCCACAGAGTTACTCATGTGGCCTCCTATCCCTGCCGTTGTTATATCTTCTACTTTGCAGACTTCTTGGTTGTGGAAACGTTTTTAACTTCGCATGGGTCCCCTCCACGTGCTTTGGCAGCCATCTTGGTTTTCCATGTAAAGGCATTTCTAGGTCAGCATCGTATCTATTTAACAGCATTATATCTTCTGGTGGCTGGATATTTGAAGACTAATTTGTAGTGGAGCTTTACTCAACACTACCGCTTCTACTACTCATATGGGTGCGTTTCTGTTAGCACTCCTAGTTGGTAGCTTTATCCATGCATTTATGCTTTCGCGCATTTACATCAGGTAGTCCTTCTGTCCCGGTCCTGCCTGCTCCGTGTTCACCGCCTGAATGTCCTAACTATTATTTAAAGGACCTATACTTTTATAGATGTCATTATGGGACCAAAAAAAAAACTTTAAGGAGGTATGCTATACAATATTTAAAAAACAATTTTTGGGCATAATATGGGATACCCTATTATATTAATATATATATATATATATATATATATATATATATATATATATATATATATATATATATATATATATATATATATTATATATATTAATATATATATGTGTGTGTGTGTGTGTGTGCTTCATAATCAGTAATACATGTTTATACTATCAAGAAAATGTTTATATTGTTACACGCACAGGTTTTTTCACTAGTCCGAGCGCAGTGAAAAACCTGGCGCGAGTCCCATTGGAAGGTCATACGTTTTCCCCAAATTTCGAAAGACTTCTATATAACTTGAGATGTAAATTGGAAATTCAGACGTGTCTGCCTTTATTTACTAAATTTTGCTCTAATCAATTGGCGAGCACAGATGAAACAACCTGTCAAAAGGTCCAATAATCGCACCTTTGCATGGTCTTTTCTTCATTATCATCATATTTCAGTACCGCCAGCCCGTTATCCCATAGAAAATACAATAGTATTCCCTTTCTAACTAGGAACTATTTAACTGCTCCGCCCTCGGCCAGTCAATCGACACATTTTCCCGCGTATCAAGTGAATATAATTACACCCATTTTCCACTAGGGACACATAAATGGTATCTACCAAGTCCCAACTTATTGATTCCATTGCGTTATTTACTGGCTTCCTACCGTACATACTGCCATTTCAAGCACACCACTATTATACACAACTGGATTTTAATATAAACTATGATACTAAGGGTATATGGAAACCCTGCTCTATTCCTTCTATTCTGATATTTACCTCAGACTCAAAATTTTACATAACCAGAAAATATCACAATCGTTGAAATGCAATTGTTGTGAATTCATTAAGAGTACTTTCTGAATAAGACACTCCAGTGTTTCGCACTTCTAGACAAATACTTGCTTTAGTTCCGCAATAGTCAATATTGTGTAATACTAAATATGCGGACTAATAATATTGTAATACATTTTGGATAATGCGTTGGACATACATTCTTACAAATTACCTTACATATAACTATACAACACATTCGCACATTTTTGGTATTATCAGGTCAACTAATCCTTCAACTATTCAATAATGTTTGGGTCATCGGAAAATTAAAAGGCTATACGTTCAAGCATGTGAAGATCAAAATGTGTCACAATTGGTGATGTTTTAATTGTAGCTAATCTATATCTTACACCTCATGTGTACATTTAAAGAGCATAACAAAAGCAATATAAAATTGTATGGCACACTAAGTGTTAAAAAAAAGCTAGATATTGTTTCATGTCATTGCTACATATTATAATTTACTTTTGAATCTATTTTCTCACAATCTTGGACTATATTGACATGACCTGTTGATCACATCTGAACGTTTTACTGTTTTGTTTAGAAGTGAGGCAGAGGTAATGAAAACAATCCTTCATCGCTCTATAATAGGGATGGAAGAAAAACACTACCAATCCTACAAAGAAGATTGGGTATATAAGCTGCCAGATTGTGGTGAAAATGAAATCAATGATAAAATTTCACTATTTTTTCAATAGAAAAAATCAACAATAGATTATTGCTATGAAGGTAGCACTAAATGGGAAGATATAGATAATATAAATATCGTTAATATTTCCATAAATAAAAATATAGGATTGATGATAGTGAAGTCACTGCTATTTATATTCAAGCATATTACTATATAAAAGAACGGGGTTGACTGGTATGCATTTTCATTCAGCAACTATTAGACTGATGTACAAAAACAATTTCATATAGCAAGCGATTAAATACAAACTTCATTAAAGAAGGTCGAGTGATTACAATATTAAGGCTGCACGGCAGAACGATGAAAAATGCATTTTATAACGTATCTCATGGCCAGAGTACAAACGTCTGAGATCTTGTTTGTGAAATATCTTTGATTAGACTAGGATATGCTGAAAACAGTTGTATACATCGTCTAAGACATCCAGTTACAAACAAGTAGAGTAAAACAAAGTATAGGTGCTTTCACGGTTACGATCTCACCAGATATCGTATCAGTGTAACTCACCTTCGAATAGTTTAATACGTAAACACGGCAGATGTAGATAATGAACAAATAACAGTGGAAAATACAAACAAGTTTGCTATGATAAGGCTGAAATACTTTCTTAAATAACACAGACAGGATGTGTAAACTGATTATCAGTTTAAGCTGCTAGTCCAGATTATCTGGTTCATTGTGAACATTGTAAAAGAATGAGTGGCATTCTTGATGTGAAAACCCCATTCAAAATAAAGCATTTGACACAGCTTACAGTTGCACAGAAATGTGATTTACAATGTGGTGTTAGAAATGGCAAGATTAAACTAAACGTTAATCACACATAATACTAATATGTACAAGGACAGTTAGCCGCGATTAATCGTAAGAGGTGTGCTTTTGTTGTATAGACAAACAAAGGAATACAGGTGGAAACGATTTGGTTTGATAACGAACTCTAAGAGGAGAGAACGTTGCCCATGTTGAAGACCTGTAACATGACAAGAATACTGCCAGAAATGTTCTCAAGTAGAATTAAAAGAGGCCTGCATCTTTACCCAAACAAATTAGTTTGATATCATCCTCTTTACATCTATTCTTTACATTTTTTCTTTGCAAAATTGTTTTGTTTGTTTGTTATTAGAGTTTAACGCCATTTTTAAGCACACGATAGGCAGACATTATTATTGGTGGAGGAAGAACCCGTAAAAAAACTCGGAAAGAACCACCGACCCACGATAATCTATTGGTTAAAGCTTTCTCATATAACTACATCAGCCGAATCTTAGACTCGAACACACGCAGACAGAGGTGAGATGGCAGTGATCCGCCACGGAACGCGCTTTACACCATTCGGCCATTCGGAGCAAGATAAAAGTTTTGCAACTCGTACATAATTATACATATAAAGAAGAAATATTTATCAACACATGTACATTACAGTCAATTGAATGTTGAGGGAGAGAGAGAGTGATTGAGAGAGATATTGAGAGAGAGAGAGAGAGAGAGAGAGAGAGAGAGAGAGAGAGAGAGAGAGAGCATCAACACACAGTACAAACCTTAACAAAAAAAGAAGAAAATAAGGGTGTTACGGAAACTAATCATGACAATTGTTTACAATGTCCTGCATACATTTTTTATATTTGTGTCCAACATGGATGTTTATCCGAATACTGCCATAACATGATTGTGTTACAGCCGGCACACTGATTAGCATGCTGTTGTTTCAGCATCATTATACATTCAACATCAATATGAAAGTCGTGATTACTTTTTTGTCACTTTGTTTATAACATACGAGTTTTTTTTTTCTTACGATATACTCGTTAACAATTTCGTTGCTGGTTTATGTTAAAATGTACGAAAACTATCCGCAGCTGAGATAGTTTTCTAACTTTTGATACTCAAAATATATTAGGTTTGACCAGTCGGTACAATCATCAATAATCCAAATAACTGTAACAGAAATAAGGAAAATGACAATTTTAAAACGAGACGATAAATAGGATAAACATGAGATAATTAAGGAGCATAACTACATAATGAGGAAATATTTTCTGTACCCTTACCGTAAGGATAGTTTCAATTATTTATCATGTTAATACTGTATTTTATATTATATAATAATCGCGAGCTTGTATGAAAATACAGTAATACCTTAAACTTTCGACTTTCAAGATTCACGAATTCACGGATTCGCGAAATTTTCATTGGAACCTAACTAAATTGCATCACCAATTTTTTGCACAAATCTGCGAAATATTTCCCATTCGTTACATGGTTCTATCTTAATGTGATTGCAAAAGAAAACGGCAGCCAATGAATTAGTATTGGGGTAATATTAATACATGTATACCGTACTGTAAATGCGCTAGTGTGGCAAATACCCATTTTTTGACATTTATGTTGGGTCAAAGGGTCAGAGAGCATTCCCTATCGACAAATTGGATTTTGCCGACAACAGCCGCTAACTTGAACAATCTTTCATCCATATAAATCGATATGAATATAATTTATTTTCTCAATAATCGTGAGTTTAGCATTCCTGGCGTCTTTAATCCGCTGATATACGAGACGAAATTACATCGTTGCTGAATTTTGACCCAATCTAATCTTTTGCATTCTTAGTCACGTGACTACACCAATCACGCAACCTACACGTTAATGACAACAAAGGTCGGACAGTCACGTCAACAATACGCCATTTCTTGTCTTCGGTAGGAAAATAAATCCAACATTAACATTAACGTCAGGTAATTTTATTTAAGATCAGTGAAGAAAGAATTAATATTCCTATCGATTTCATGCGGGTTAATATCGATGAAGGATCGTTCATGTTTGCTGGGCCGGCAAGTAAGCGGCTACCCCAAATGTCCAAATATCAAAAATGGGGATTGATGGGTCAGAGGAAACTTGAACTAATACCCATTAAGCAATACTGTACTTTATTTTTACGCAACTATTTATTTGTGTTGAGGGGTATATATTAAGTTAACTTTGAAATTACATTAAAGTGCTTTGGGAACATGATTTGGGTCAAGTTTAGGGTTTAAACACTACAAGTATGCATCTGTTAGCATTTTTTGTGATTCGTACCAAACATGCGCGAATCGTACTGATTCGCGACGGGTTCTGGAACCAAATCTCGCGAATATTCGAGTTATTACTGTAACTTAGAACCATATTCTTAATCTCGATCTTAAACTAACAAGTCCCACATATCCGAAGGTTAAAAAACAACCGATAAGTATAATCCCATAAAAAACAAATTAAATTATGCGCATGAAATGTTGAAGGTTTTTATAATTGTTGTGATACTGGTTTTACATAGTCTCAACCCTATGGATTTTAATATGAATACAGATGCACTATAATGATATGGTTTTGAAGCCTGGCTGTATGAATGTGAATAAATGTCATTTACTGGGTCAATGAATGGCATGAATATTAGTATTAATCATTTGACTAAATTATATCCAATAGAAGCAACTACTTATATGAACAGGTAGGGCAACTTAAAAAATAAACATCCATCCTTACAAATTACCTTACATATAAATATACAACACACTACCACATTTTGGTATTAATATGAAATCAACTAATCCTTCAACTATTCCATAACGAATCAGCTCTACCGGGGTATCGGAAAACTAAAAGACTATATGTTAAAGAATGTGAAGATCAAAATGTGTCGCAATTGGTGATGTTTGAATTGTAGCTAATTTATAACCTACACCTCATGTATACATTTAAAGAGCATAATAAAAGCAATATAAAAATGTAAGGCACACTAAATGTTAAAAAATGCTAGATATGGTTTCATGCCATTACAGCATATTATAATTTACTTCTGAACCTATTTTCTCACAATCATGGACTATATTGACATAACCTTTTGATCACATCTGAACGTTTTTCTGTTTTGTTTGGAAGTCAGGCAGAGGTAATGAAAACAATGCTTCATCGCTCTATAATAGGGATGGAAGAAAAAACACTACCAATCTTACAACGAAGATTGGGCCTAGAAGCTGCCAGATTGTAGTGAAAATGAAATCAATGATAAAATTTCACTATTTTTTCAATAGAAAAAATAAACAAATGATTATTGCTATGAAGGTACCACAAAATGGGAAGATATAGTGAATGTAAATATCGTTAATATTTCCAGAAATAACAAATATATGATTGATGATAGTGATGTCACCGCTATTTCTACTCAAGCACATTACTATATAAAAGAACGCAGTTGAAACAGGTATGCAATTTCATTCAGCAACTATTAGACTGATGTACAAAAACACTTTCAAATGGCAAGCGATTAAATACAAACTTCATTAAAGCAAGTCGAGTGATTACAATTTTAAGGCTGCACGGCAGAACGATGAAAAATTCATTTTATAACGTATCCCATGGCCAGAGTTTGGATGATGCTACTTACAAACATTTGAGAGCTTGTTTGTGAAATATCTTTGATTAGACTAGAATATGCTAAAAACAGTTGTATACATCGTCTCAGACAATCCAGCTACAAACAAGCAGAGCAAAACAAAGTATGGGTGTTTTCACGGTTACGATCTCACCAGATATCGTATCAGTGTAACTCACTTTCGGATAGTTTAATACGTAAACACGGCATATGTAGATAATGAACAAATAACAGTGGAAAATACAAACAAGTTTGCTATGAAAAAGCTGAAAAACTTTCTTAAAGAACACATACAGGATGTGTCCATTGATTATCCATTTTAGCTGCTAGTCCAGATTATCTGGTTCATTGTGAACATTGTAAATAAATGAGTGGCATGTTTGAAGGGAAATCCCCATTCAAGTTAAGGCATTTGACACAGCTTGAAGTTGCACAGAAATGTAATTTATAATGTGGTGTTAGAAATGGCAAGATTAAACTAACAGTTAATCACACATACTACTAATATGTACAAGGACCGTTAACCGTGAGTAATCGTAAGAGGTGTGCTTTTGTTCTATAGACAAACAAAGGAATACGTGTGGAAAGGATTCGGTTTGATAACAAATTCTGAGAGGAGAGAACGTTGTCCATGTCGAAGACCTGTAACATGACAAGCATACTTCCAGAAATGTTCTCAAGTATAATTAAATTAGGCCTAAATCTTTGCCCAAACAAATCAGTTTGATATCAACCTCTTTACATATACACTTTTTTTTTGTAAAATTGTTTTGTTTGTTTGTTTTTAAGGTTTAACGCCATTTTTCAGCACACGGTAGGCAGACATCATTATTGGTAGAGGAAGAACCCGTAAAAAACTCGGGAAGAACCACCGAACCACGATAAGCTACTGGTAAAAGCTTTCTCACATTACTACATTAGCCGAGTCTTAGACTCGAAGACACACAGACAGAGGTGAGATGGCAGTGATCCGCTACTTAACGCAATTTACACCACTAGGCCACTCGGATCAAGATACAATTGTTGTAACTTGTACACAATTATGCATATAAAGAAGAAATATTTATCACCACATGTACATTACAGTCAATTTAATGTTGAAAGAGATAGAGAGTGATTGAGAGAGATATTGAGAGAGAGAGAGAGAGAGAGAGAGAGAGAGAGAGAGAGAGAGAGAGAGAGTACAATGATATATGAGAGGGGATGATATCTATTTTGAGAAGGGGGGTCTTGCTTTGCTTAAAGGAAAATTTTTGTGTTTGGCTAGTAGGATGTGAAATTCTGAATTATCCGGAACTTAAGCTCTACGACCAGTAAGTACCTTTTGCATGCGTGAAAAGCCCTATAGCGAAATGTTATAATAGTTAAGACAAGGAAGTAGTATTGTGCACTGCACTAAAATAAACTGTCGGAAACTCTTACGAGTGTCTGCATAGTGTCACTTTTCATGTAAAACGTTGTGAACGAGTTGGCAAAGACCGTGGTTATTTATCCAGACTACACAGATTTTAAAAGGCTGAAATCAAATACCTTTAACAAGGCTTCCCATCCATTACTCAATTTAACACGCTTATTGAGGCAGGAATAATAACGTTCAAGTATCTTCTATCAGATTTAGAAACATAGTTAACAATATGTGTATCATTGTGCACTAGATGTTTCATTTTGTGTAGGAAAACGGTTTTACAAATATATGTATTGTGATTTTTTTTTTTATAGAATATGTTTACATTCACAATATAATTGGTATATTGATATAAAATGTTGATTTTTGATTCTTGTTTTGATCCCATATCTTTCAACAGTTGTGCTAAGTTAATATTTAAATTATGATAAAATGCAATTAAACTGTCACTGCGTGGTGTGTAGATAATATATTTCGGGAAGATGTAACTGTTTCTACCCAGATTGAAACTTTTATGTTGGTATTACAAATCTAATAACGTTATTTTAACAAATCCAAACATATACACAAAAACATTTCCCAAGCCATCTAAGTAAGAGACGGAATGTTAATATGTTTTTCCTTTAAACATCATACTTGTCAAAATGAAATGATTAGTTGTAATGGTCCAAACGATTAACGGAACATAATAAAATCCAGTACTAACTTGTTTCAATCATATATGTATAATGTTCGAGCTGCATATGTACAAAATCCAATTTTTTGTCAAAAACTTTGAATTAAACTAATACCATGTATCATACCCAATTCATCTTAGACACATATACGATATATACTAAAAAAACAGACACATACCAAGACGCAAAGAACCACACTTGATTATGCAAAGAACGTTGATTCACTAACAAATATGATCGTATTGCGCAAGAGCAACGTTTTAGACCCGGTAGATATGCTGCTGCTTAAAATTTGTTATCACGACAGGCATTATGGCAAATGTATCTACCACCATCTAAAATAATCGAATATGCGGATTTTGATATCCGTGTTCCCAATTAAATTCATCAGGCGGGTATTTGTTTTGTATCACATGATACGGTCAAAATACGAGGACGTCAGGTACCATACAACTACGCGTTAAACCTCTTTGACGTTGCAAGCAGATACAAACTAGCAGAACCATTATAAATAAAGACTGAAACAATAGTAGCCTCTGCGTTGGAACTAATGTGTCAACGAGGACCATTAAGATGACCACAATTTATAGTTTAACCCTTTCAGAGACTCTAAGGGTGTAGTATTATCCCTGAGGAAGCAACATATGTCAACATACGACGATGACACTGAGATTAATCGTGATAAGACAATTGTTGAACATACTACTCGAACTTTTGCTGAGCGGTTATTTGGATATCACAATGTAAGGGAAACAGTTCAGAATACAAGGTCTCGAGAATGAATTACAAGACTAACAAAAGTGATAAATGCATTCAAGAATGAAATTACTAGAACAAATTCCATAATACACATAGATGCAATCACAAAAAAACAACATATACCTGTACAAATAATGATTTCATTCAACAACCAGTACTGGGTAATGGTATTGTCAAATATTTAAATGAACCTGGTGAACTTGAAGGGGGTCAAAAAGAGCGACTGTTCCTATCTAGTGCATTACGACTTTCATAATATCTAGTAGAACAAAATCTACGGATAGAGTTGCAATCTATGTCTTTAGACTTGAACTAATACAAGTAACTCCAGAAGATACACAATTACCACCGCGATCACTTAACTAGTACCTTGACGTCGACGACACTCAAAACAGGTCAGCATCACATTTTCACGTTTGACCAAGACTAATATCCTTCCTATCCGCGTTTAATTGTCTCGGATGTTTATCCGAATACTGCCATAACATGATTGTGTTACAGCTCGCACAATGATTAGCATGCTGTTGTTTCAGCATCTTTATACATTCAGCATGACTATGAACGTCGTGATAACTTTTTGTCACTTTGTTTATAACTAACGAGGTTTTATATTTGTCACGATATCTTCGTTAACAATTTCGTTGATGGTCTCAGTTAAAATGTACGAAAACTATCCGCAGCTGAGATATTTTTCTAACTGTTGATACTCCAAGATATGCTAGGTTTGACCAGTAGTACGATCATCAATGATCCGAATAACTGTAACAGAAATAATTAACCCTTGAGATGAGTGTATTGTCCTTGCGAATCCAGGCGTCTATGTACATTTGTCTTTTAACCCATCCTCGGCAGCACTTATAGAACATGTGACAACATCATTTAATACAAGATTATGTTTCTCAGTCGGTTCAGGAATTTCAACTTCAATATTATGTGGCTGTGTAACTGCTTGTCTGTAACATGACGGAACAGTCAATTTGGAAAATATTTCAAACTGTAACGGTAAATATTGATGTTGTAGTGTATCGCGAAATATTTTTCCACTTGTCACTCTCATCATTTTGGGCTCCACAAAATACAAAAAAATATTGATGCTTCTGAAATTATTTCACGCATTAGTTCTCATAGAATTTTATCAGTTTGTAGTCTGATTAGATTCTTAAACGCATTTAATTTTGAATCGTGCGGTCTATGATAATCAGTTATCTCTACGTAATAATCTTCAAAATCCTTCAACCAAAAATGCGGGTACAATCCAGCCAATTTTTGACCGTGATTGTCACACATCATCAAAGCTGTATTCATTAACAATAGGCAATTAATAAATATGTTTAATATATCGATCTACACTGTGCATCCTGCATGTCAAATGATTAGTCCGGGTATTTATTTCTCACCCATTCGATCAGTAGTCCATGAGTTACCTTTCTACCTGACGAAGCTCTGATAAGTATATGGTTGCACAAGTCTCTTTTTCATTTCCCGTGCAGATCAGTTGGTGGGAGTTAAGACAACTAAATCCCAAATCTGTCGAAAAAAATAAATAACTCTAATTATTTTCCCACATCCTCCTCCTCTATTTAGATAAACGGTTTTATATATGGATGCTGGATCGGATATAAATGGCGTCCTTGTCGATCGATAATGATCTTCAAGTTCAACTTCTGTGGCTTTAGTATATTCATATAGCGTTTCAGCTTTTATTCTTTACGATCACCACATTGAATCAGCGTTTGTAAATTTAGTCACTACTTCTGTATATTTTGTATCGATATTTAAAGAATCGATAACAAGTTTATAGAAACATTAGAGAATAAACACACAGTTAGATGTGTATATTGCCGAGAGGCCTCATCGATATACCAAACATTGTAAGAAACCTTGTTCCGTAGACAAGTAATCATTTACTCGACTTAAAAATATATATCTCTTTGTTGCATTATAAATAAAATCATATTCAGCATGACCTATAAGTAATCGCGCATAATGTCGCTTATAATCATATGAACGACCTTGAGTAAATTTACTGATTATTCCTCAACCGAGATCTTTTGCATCGTTAGGTAACTAAAACTTTAATCTGCTTATTATATGATATAACTGCATCACATACAGTCATCGACGTCAGTATTTAACAATCAATCAAATAGCTTTAAAGAAAAAAAAACTATTGGAGCCCAACGTTTCTTAGAGAAATTTCTACGAAACCAAACATAACAAATCGTACCAAGACTCCTAACAAATTTGTCAAATTTGTCAGATATAATGCGAGCGAATCCAGTTAAATCAAAATGGGATAGTGCTCTATTTATCGATAATCTGGTTGTTTAAAAATTATCCAGAACATTCTCCGTAGTCTCAAAACCTTAATGAATAGCACGAGACCATATCCACAGAATAACATCTTTAGAATCGCATTTAGTATATCACAATCCTCCGTGTCCATATTCAAATAAATTTAACTTCTTTAAGAAAGTCAAATTGTGTTGGCTTCCACAAATGCTTTTATCGGGCAAATTGAGCTACAAATGACGGAACTTCAAAGCAATTTGTTATTTATTGCGCGATATTCTCTGTTGAAAATTTATGTGCGATATTTTCCATTTCGTCATAGATAGGTTTTTTACGATATATTTCACTCTTAGGTCTTACAAATTGATCAAACTTATCTTTCCTTGCTACAAATACTTCGATCTGGTCTAATAATTGCGTCGTCGTTTTCAGAACTCGGAATAAATCATTATTACACAGGATCGCTTTTACTTAATTTGGGAAGAAAATCAAACATATTACGGTCCCATCTCGTGGCAATATTGTTACTGCGTTAATCCATGAGGGGCATTATGATCAATGATATATATTGGAGCTCATCCATTTTTTATAGTTTCGAATCTTTTATAATCTCCCCTGCATTAGCTTTTATAATTATTGGAATGTTTTAGTATCTGTTCCAATCCTTACACATAATTAATTGTAGTTCCGGCTATGTTTTACTAACTGCGACCACTCGTTTATTTTTCATCGTCTTAGGTGAGTTAACTCGTTTATACACAATTGTAAATCGCAAAATGTGTAATATTACTTGTTCGGCCACACAATTTTATCATTACAAATTTCATTGGCTTCAGATTATCAGGACTGGTCTCTTTAAATTTATCATAGTAATTCCATAAACAAACACATTTCCTTTCAAAATACGATTTGTCAATACCAGTCAACATTCCAGGGTTATAAATTTTACTCGGAATGACTGTTTATTCGTTAACAAGGATAATATGTTATCACGATTAATCCAATTACCTGTTTCTGCTAGTACGTTAATAAATATAACTCTGTACGAATAATTCAGATTATTGAGATAATTAATGATAATTGCCGCTTGTGTTTCGTTCATTGAAGCGTCGACATCATGACTTTTGAATGTTGACCATACGTGATATGTGCAATCTGTGTTAAATATCTTATTCGCACCGTGAATTGTATACCATTTTTATTCTTCGGATCAACCAGAGATTTTATTGGTAAATCAGGAGATATTCCATTGAAATTAAATTTATATACCAGGGCTTTTTTTGATCTCTCAAACACTTCCAAATTATTATTAAAAAAGAATTTAAATAAAAAAAATGTTGGATAGGTTAATGATGATAGGGTCTTCAATATCTTGCGACAAAAAATGATGAATCAATGAATTATGAGGACATAATTTACAGCGTGTACGTCGATGTTTACAACCTTGTGATGGAAAAAACAATTTTGTGTTTGCAATGTAGTGGTATGGTGAAAGGTGTAGATGGCTCAGACGGTATTATGTTAAAATAAATACAGAGTACCAAAACTTTACAAAATGTAGAAGATTACTTGTCTAGATTATCAAGTAATTATTTAGACAATTAATGATTTAATCTAATAATATTATCATTTAAAATGAGCCAATACTCAGTAATGCATCCATAAATCAAGAATTGTGACGAATTTTGTGATGGTGTAATCAGAAACTGTTGGTTGGAAAGACCAGTTGGCACTGCCGATTATCTCAGATTTTATGTTGTAAAAAATATATCTCTCATACATTCATTTTTTTACGTCTTTCAGAGAAATAAAAAACAAATCTTGTCATTGCTCATATTAACGGTCACAAACTTGAGTATTCTTTACGCATCCTTGAAGATATGACACAAAGTGACAGTAGTGCACATGGTCTTACATGTATTTCTAAAAGAGTGGGAAAGTGGGAAAGATACTTATCAAGTCTTTCAGTATAACGATAGATGCAGTCAAATAGTCAAATCGATGAATGAAAGTGTAGCAGAATAAGTATATAAATCCTCTTTATCGAAACAAAATTAGAAACATATTCTGTTTGAATATATAGACCTAATACAGAGACTGTTAAAATATATACACGTTTTGTCAAAAGGGATATAAAAAAGTCATGCATCTTTCTTCCGTAAGTCAGCGTTGTTATCTCCCTTGTTACTGTCAATGACCTGAGGGTATTTGTTTATTTTGTTCGTCAGTAGATATTTGTTTGTTTAGGGTTTAACGCCAATTTTCATCAAACGATAGGTTATACATGGCGGCCAGTATTATTTATGGAGTAAGAACCCGGGAAAATCCTCAGAAAGAACCATTGACCCAAGCACATAACTACATTAGCCGAATCTTAGACTCAAACCCACGCAGACAGATATGAGATGTCAGTGATCCGTAACGGAAAGAGCGTTAGAGCACTTGTCCACTCGGGTCCCCTCATCATTTTTAACTACTAATAATGTTTTATGTTGGTGTGATATCCAAATTAAAATACGATATGATCGTGATCATACTTTTCTTTACAGACATACAGAGCATCGAATTTTCTTCTTCCAATCAATCTAATATTTCATACATACTGACGGATATAGTCAACTCTATTTGAATATTGATGGTCATTTTTAAAAAAAAATGTCACATAAAAAAAATAAGTGTGAATACAAATTACTCAGATTATTGAACATTTTAATAATGCTATTTCTGATGTTTAAATCTTAAAATACTTTATTTCTGATTTAGAATACTTACCAGATTCTAAATCGGCTGATAGATATACTCTGTTCTCAGAATGCACATGTATTAAGGAAATTTAAACAAGCTGTCTTTGCTTGTTTAGTGGATGATATTATATTAAAGAGAATGGTGCCTCTCTTTAACGCAGCAGAAACAGAAAGATCAGAATTATCAAACGAATACAAACAAAATAAACAAGGTTTTATCAAAAGACTCAGTTTGGGATTTTCTTCAGATAAATTAACTAAGTGTTCGATTTGGACGTTAGTTTGAAATTTATTCTTCTCAGTAGTGAATTATGTCATCGGTTCTTATACAATCAAACTTTCAGAGAATACTCGATAAGTACATGTATACAGAAAAAAGACCTGCTGTGCCAGATAAGATATTTTTGTGTTTGTCTGATAACTTCTATGAGTTAACGGATTGAATGCGATCGTCGATGATATATTTACTATTCCGGTGATATATGTACCATCACCA
Organism: Unio delphinus; assembly: GCA_029339505.1. Taxonomy (NCBI): domain Eukaryota; kingdom Metazoa; phylum Mollusca; class Bivalvia; order Unionida; family Unionidae; genus Unio; species Unio delphinus. The sequence goes on along the minus strand of JAQISU010000086.1, from coordinate 1,522,754 downwards.
AATGCATCAGTATTGTATCTGAGAATATATACCTTTGATAGAGGCTATCTTAGGAAAGAATTATTCGAAAATATTTGTAGCGTATATTGTTATTATATCCGCAGAATACCCAAAAATTTCAAATTTCTAAAAATCAGCTTCAGTTAACAAAAATGCATTGAAGAATGTGTCTTTAAGGCGATAATAGTCAACCATGTGTTCAGCATATTCAATGAATTGCTTGTATTATTCCCTGGTTATCATAGTGATACCAGACGTTTGATATTTAATTTTGTTTCATGCTCTTATTGCGTGAAGTTGTTATATTTAAACGTTTTTCATATGACGGATTAATTTCGTCGTATGATTGTTTATCCCGCCTGTGCTGATTTGTTTGTATTGGTGGTGGTACTTGAAGGGCAACTGCAGGCCATCCTATAACAACTCTGATCGATGACTGTCGCATATCCACTACATAATCATGCAAATTTATCTTATCGTGGCTGCAAACGTTGGTTCGGGAACTTTTAAGGCTCTTGTTGGCTAATTTCTTATAATACATTTAATTCTACGCTGAAACTCATCATTGATATATCGATATCATAAGATCCTTTTGATATTTCACTAATATGCCAATCGGAGGTTCCATCTGGTTAATGCTTATTTCCGAATACCAGTGAATAATTTGACTGTTGTCCACGGAATGAGTTTAACCGGAAATTTGTCCAATTATAGTATACTCGAAATTGAGCGAGGTTCATTTCTTGTAATGGAGTTTCAGTTGGATCATTTACGCTGAATTTAAGGTTGGATGGAGTTAATTAGATCAATGTTGTCTTGGCTAGGGTTGTATTACCAACAATCTTTATCAGTAGACATTGCGACATTATCATTATTATTATTATTATTACTAGTAGTAGTAGTACTAGTAGTAGTAGTAGTTTTCTAACTCAGACTCCGTTGCAATGTCGCACATCTGAGAAATCGTTATTTAATATTATTCCATCGTTAAGGCTTGACAATATCAACGAGTATAAATGGGAATATGCAGCAGTCGCGGTATGTAACTTAAAAATATACTCGTTGAGTTAATTCTGACTGTTGAAAAATACTTCTTTGCACTTGTTTTTGCCACTGAAAATAAATTGATACAACTGCAGGTGATGTCATTGTTACCAATGGTAGCAGTACACCAGTTGTAGCAATCACAGCTGAAACCGAATACACGGATATATTATTTACGCTTGGTTTTTTTTTATATATTTTTTACCGTGTATTGTCAATGAGATTGTTTAGTTTTTAATTCACGTACTTGATTGTATCTAAAGTGTTGCACGTTCAGTATATTATGAGCTTAAATTAATTACAAATTATACATGCCTTGTGAGTAACGCTAATGCTTAACTACCACTGATGAAGGTCATTGTAAATGTTTCAGTGGATTCGTTTTCTTTTATTGCACTTGCATTATTAACACCAGTATATGTAGTTTTGGATACATTAAACTGTAATCATGACGTCAGGGTTAATCTAAATATGGCCCGGTCAGATGCAATAGATTGCACAGTGTTATTTGAGGTGTCCAGGCGAAAGATCCCTGCTGCATCGATTACACGTTATTACTATTTTGTTTATGCGGTATTTTAATATTATCAAGCGTTTCAGAGAAAGCAAGAAAATCCCAAATAATATTATTCTGTGTTTTTTAATCGTGTTGATATTAGAAAGTTTTATAACAATTTTCAACGGAGTTACAAAGAAATTATTTATGGTTTCATCATTTTTTTTCTAAATTTTCTACGAAGATTTGCAAACGTGTTTATATTAACATCGTACTCGGCCCGCAACATTGATAGTGTATTGTCTACAGTGATGTAGTTAATAGCTACAACAAATGTTGCTACCGCATCCTTATCAGTAGTTGAATCTCCATATACGACTATTTTATTACATTTTGTACAGAGTTTGCTTGACATTGTATCACCGGACGTTAACACTCGCGCCTTAATATTGTCCGATCTCGTTGACATTGTAACACTGGGATTAAATAGCCCGTTGGAATGAAACACTGTTGTGGAGTTTCCAGTTCCTCCTTTAATTCTAACGAAAATATTATTTAATGAAAGATTACTCGTTTTTTCTTTTACTTTCCTTGATAATTCTGAAATATAACCGTTTGGTTTGAATCCATATTTGTAAGATTTAGTAATTTGGATAATTAGTCGATAATGGTTGTTTTACACTTTCCTTTGATATTCATTTAGTGAAATTAAGTGCCGAGATAAATCTAGAATCAATATTTTCCATTATACTTTTAAGATCTCTTTATAATGCGATTACTAGTGTATGCGTGTACAGCCAAATGGGGTTGTATGGTTGATTTATGGTATAGAGCCGAGCACAGCAAATAGTTCTCTGACGCATATTGTGTGGGTCTGTTATTGTTTGTGTTTGTGTTGGTAATGTTCAAAAACAGATCTGAGTTTTATGAACATTGAAATACTCGGTACATTCTTTTGTCGGAGGTTACCCATAGGAATAGAAATAAATAATTATACGTGGATCAATCGTATATGCGTCCAAGTAAGTTTCAGGTCCGGTTGAATCATCAAGATTAATGATACAGTTTTTAGCGCTGTTTGGGTTGGAGGGCATAAACAATTATAATGTTTTTTATGAGAACTTGTTTTGGAAGAATAATGGTTCATTCTCAAAAACATATGATGGAACCTAAGGAAGATAGAAAGAAGAAAAAGGATGAGTTCCCAGATAAAGAATGTCACCTGATGATGGAATGCCTTGGGAATCGGGTACAAAATCGTGAATGTAATGATAAGACAGACATCTTTTCTCTCGTCGGCACGGAACTGCTTTACTTAATTAATCAATACACATATATTGACTACATTCTAGAAACACATTTAAAAACTTTATAATAAAAATTTATGAAATACATATTATATTTTCCTTTCTAAGCTTTCCAACTTTCATTATACGTATAACTTCTGCATGTTAGAATATCATACAAATAGTTAATTCTCTATCAATTTGAATATAGCCAAAATTATAAAATATAATAACTATAATTAATGTAACAGTGAATTTAAAGAAATGCATTTTACTTATTTTAGAATAGAATATATATTTAAAATATATTGCTAGATATTATTCTTTCTTACTTAAAGAATACTTTATTTCAATCATTAAATTAAAACATGAAATTGGTAGCGAATTCAACCTTTACAATAAAAATTACATAAATATAATTAAATATGAATTCTTTAGAACATTTAAACATCCCGTTACAATATATTATAAATGAAAGTTTTAAGTGAACAATGTTGCTAACATAACAATGTTACTATTAAAATCTCAAACATTAAAAGTACGTATTCCTAAAAGAAGTTTTTCGACATGCACAATTTTTTTAACTATAATGAGAAGACAGACATCTATTTTCTCGTCGGTATGGAACTGACCTGAACCTTGCTGCGCGTTCTATATATATGCATCCGGTGTCTGGGTTAACGTTAAGGTCAGAAAAGATGTCCGTTCTCATCAGGTAGGGATCAGTTTTATAAGGTAGAAACCAGTTTGTTTTACGTCTTCTGATATAAGGTAAAACTCAAACCTGTAGTTTATTTATATTCGTTTGGCACAAGTCAAGACCAAATACGGTAATCCCTTAATATACTAAGCCAGCAATGATGTCTTAATATACTAAGCCAGTAGCGAAGTCGGTTCATCATTAGATAACAACCATTTTGTAGCAACGTCTGTCCAACATTAGATAAGAACCATTCTGTTTTACGTCAGCAACAGAAGTTCTCTAAAGGTTTGTTCCACTTTTATTAACCTAATTGAAATTCCCCAATGACTGGGTTACAGAATATATGTTTTATTGATAAGTCTTAGGAGCAGACTCATTTAGATGGTCAGTAAGATGTTGCATAATAACCTAATTCCACACAAATTGTACATTTGTAAGATTCGGTTATCTAAGTAGTTTTTGGCAATATTAATTGCTTTTTTTCCGCTTACACAGCAACTATCTTCGTTAAGTATAATAAATACAATTATTTATTAATATATTTTACAAACTTACTTTAATATAAATGAATAAACATTACTTTAATACAATTTCAAGAAAATAGCAATTTTATTAATTTTACTAAAAAAAAACAATCCTAACATTATGTATTAGTACTCTGTTGAGCAGCATCGATTTAATCAAATTTTTACATTGGTATTATTAAATCGTTTCTGGTAGTCTCCGACGTTTTCCTGACGAGTATGGACGCTCTGGTAATATCAGGCCGCTTCCGTACATGAAATAACTCAACAAATCAGTAAGTTTTCATAAAGCAGCGGCAGCCGCTGAGATTATTACCAGTATTGTTACAAGAAGTGCAAATATACCACCTTTTTAGTTTAATCTGAAATCACCAGCGGATAGAGTAAGTCAGATTCTGGTTTTGTCATGTTTAACATTTTTTAATTTGTTAAGCTGCTTTTCTGCGAGTGATAACGTTTTCTAAGTACCTGTTACCTGATTGTATGGTAGTGTCATTGTTGTTCCGGATGATTTCACTGACGCGGTTTGTAGTTTTATTAATCTGATCAGGTGGCAGAGTATCATTTGAATGATGAAATGTCTTTTATAAAATTACGAGTGATCTGATTGCCTTATAAAGTTTCTATTGATGCATCAATAAATCACATACTTCCAAAACACCTGCACGTAACATCAATGTGTCACATAGTATCAAAGCGATTTCTCTGTAATCATCAATAGCTGGTAATTCACCAGCACGAACGCGGAAATATACATGAACAACACTGTGTTTGGGTAATCAAGATGTTCGACGGAAAAGTAAAAAATCGGATACATTTTTGTAAAATCTAATTGTGATATATGCAGACCAGTATCTACATTTTGATCACGCCGCGTAACTGTTATCAAACAAAGATAAGCACGTGATATTTGGATTTGTTCAAAATTAACGAGACCTTGGTAACTCCAACAATGTGAGTCAATGGGATTAGACATGAAAATCCTCTGTCTTGTCCCTGCAACTTTGATGCACGTGCTATAACTAATAAATTGTAAGTAGTATTGGCATCATTTATAATATCAAAAGCATCAGCTGGTCTAGATGCATGTTTAAAATCATCTGGGTGTGGATACAGTATTTCCTTCTGTTCGTAATTTAACATTCTGAACACTATCAGCATTGCACACATCATTGCCGAACCGGCTGATCTTGAATACCTA